>LPNX010388706.1:70906-82972 GCA_001517045.1 Pseudotsuga menziesii | reverse complement strand
TACAGTCAGTTAAGGCGCCTCCATTCATTAAATATATTATTTAATGATTATTTATTATTATTTTAATGAACTGGAGTGAACAAGGCACCTTCACCAAATTTTGATGGTCAGTTCAGCTTCAGTTAACCCATCGGGGTTTATTGGAGTCATGCAGTACTAGAACTTGATGATTGGATTGCTATGACATGTGTTTGATCTCCTTCAGTTGAGATTAAGTCATTTATTGCACTCCAACTTTAGTTAGGGTTTTGGTGAGTCAATTAGGGTTTTGGTCAAGTCGTTAACTGAGTGAGATTGCATGGCAAAGAGTCAGTTGAGCTAGACTCACTCACTGAATTTGAATTGTCCCTTAGGTATTCAAATTCTTCATGGAGTTAAGCTATTTATATGCATGGAAATTGTAATCCTTTATTGTTTATATAATATACAGAGAGGAAACCTATTTGGTATTCCAGTTATTTCCAATTCATGAGTATTTGTTAATTATTCTTTGATGATTTTGATTCCTAGTTCCTAGATCATGTGCAAGAATTAATATGGTATCAGAGCATGCAGCGAGACGAAGATCAATCTCTCAAGAACAAGATTTTTTGACATATTTCTCCCTGAAATTTGAGCAATAGCTCAAGAATCCAGCACTACACCAGAAGCCAAGGCTTACCACTCAATATCCCAAGTAAAGAACTTGTTGATCAAGCTTGCTTGATTGACTATGCTGGGTGTGATGAAAGCCTACAATGCGCAGTCTGTCTGACCTTACGGTGCTTTTTTTGTTTTGATTTGCAGGTCTTAACAGGTACAACTTTGAATGGACTCATCAATCCCTCTTCTCACCCCATTCTCAAGCTATTCGGAATGGAAGTTGAAGATGATTGCCTCTCTGAAGAGACGAGGTCTCTATGAGGTGTCTATTGGAATTGGAAGAGAGACTTATGAGAATGAGAATGACTGGATAAATGATGGTGACAGATATTTTGGAACAATGTGTCTGGCCCTTGATAATAGCTTGTACTACCTCATTCCTGGTTCTACTGAATACCCAAAAAAAATTTGGCCAATATTGGACAGAACCTTTGGCAAGAACAATGAGGATCATAATAGCACTTTGGAGATTACAGCCAGCACCACAATATTTATTCACTCAAAACTCTCAGCCACTACTCTCTCTAATGAAGTTTTTCAAGATGAAGATGAAGCAGAATCTTCTACACATTCAATTCGAATTGAAGAAAGTCTCCATGAAGTGAATCCTTCTCCTGATGCTCCGGAAGTTCATGAGATCTCTGATATCTCATCTTATAATATCGATGAAACAGAAGAAGACATTTGAATCTCTAATATTGAAGAAAAATTCTGCTACACTTCCATGCAAACATTCACCGGTGATTTTCCTTTGAATTCTGTGCAAAATTTACCAGTAATTGCTTCCGAAAGTGAAGAGAAATTTGATTTTTCTTCCGCTAATGTTGCTGCTGGTGTGAAAATATGTGATACCTTGGATATTTTGGAAGAAATATCAGATTAACAGAGTGATCCATTTGCTCCCCATGATCTAGATCTTCCAGCAAATTCCTGCAGGATTGCATGCACCAAAATTCAGAATTTTGAAGAAGAAGAAAACTGTGCATCCACCGTCTCGGTTGACCATAATTTTGGATCTGATATGAACCTTATTGGATATGATATGATCTTATTTGGATCTGATCTGATATTTATTGGTTCAAAATTTCAGGTTCATAAACCTTCAGTACTGCTTGTAGCTGTTCTCATCAATGGTGTGAAGAAACAAGTACCGCAAGTCTCCTACAAAACTGCTGCTGGGGATTTGATTTCATTTCATAGTTTTGAATCTGTTGTGAAATTATTTAGATCTGATTTACATTCTGATATGATATTATTTTTTTCATATTTTAAAATCCAAGAGCTTTCATCCATGCTTGTAGCTGCTCTCACCAATTCCGGTGTGAAAAATCAAGTACCGCAATTCTTCTTCAAATTTGTTGCTGGGGATTTGGTGTTAGTTTCCTCTTGTGAGGTTTCTGATATTTTATTTTTTGATTCATTAGATATTTCAGAATATATATCATATTATGGAGCTCAATAATTCTCTCTCCAGAGTCCCAGGGATTCTCTACCTTTGGTCACAAGCTCATCTCCTCACAGAACTAGTAAAGAGGAAGACATTCTGCATCCGCATGGACACTTGCTCCTAAGATTTGGGGATTATTTTACCACTCATGGTTTGATGTTCAAGGCTGCAACATATCAGTTTCTTGATTTTTCCACACATGGTTCAAATCCTCAAGAACCTTTGCTCTCTCTTCAGATGATTTCAGTTGCTCTACATGGGTCCATTTTTCACCATGCAACTGTTTATGTTTTTGATTCAGTTGAGTGCATTGTTTTTCTTCCAAAGTGGAAGATTCCTCCAGACATATTCACCAAGAGATTTTCAGAAAAGAAGTTCACTTACCTCCGTTCACTATTGGGGGTGAGTTCATCAGGGTGATCCAAACTACTTTCAGTGTTCAGCTTGAGGGGGGGTTTTTTCCCACTGGGTTTTCCCTCTTTTCCTCACTTACTTTGTTTTGAGCATTGTTTCAATTGCTTTATTGTACAGGGTGACCTATGGCCTTTGTTTCCAGGGCCCTAGCATTTTATGCATCTATGTTTTCTAACTCTTCTTGAGTATAGCTTAAGGGGGGGTGTTGGAGACATTTACCTTCATACTCACTCCTTCGGTCAAATTGGCCTAGTTAAACCACTATCCTAAGTTTAATTGACATCAGTGGAGCATTAATTACCATCATCCCAGTCACTCCCACGCCTACCTACAGTCAAGGAGGCTAACTTAGCCTTCTCCTACAGTCAAGGAGGCTAACTGGAGCACTCCAGGGGTGATCTGTGTGACATTCATGCACCTAATTGCTAACTGGGGGTTACTTTCAGTTCAACCAATCAGTTACAGTCAGTTAAGGTGCCTCCATTCATTAAATATATTATTTAATGATTATTTAATGATTATTTATTATTATTTTAATGAACTGGAGTGAACAAGGTGTCTTCACCAACTTCTGATGGTCAGTTCAACTTCAGTTAACCTCATCAGGGTTTATTAGAGTCATGCAGTACTAGCACTTGATGATTGGATTGCTATGACATGTGTTTGATCTCCTTCAGTTGAGATTAAGTCATTTATTGCACTCCAACTTCAGTTAGGGTTTTGGTGAGTCAATTAGGGTTTTGGTCAAGTGGTTAACTAAGTGAGATTGCATGGCAAAGAGTCAGTTAAGCTAGACTCACTCACTGAATTTGAATTGTCCCTTAGGTATTTGAATTCTTCATGGAGTTAAGCTATTGCTATGCATGGAAATTGTAATCCTTTATTGTTTATATAATATACAGAGAGGAAACCTATTTGGTATTCCAGTTATTTCCAATTCATGAGTATTTGTTAATTATTCTTTGATGATTTTGATTCCTAGTTCCTAGATCATGTGCAAGAATTAATAAGATGGTGCAGAAGAAATATTATGGAAAGGAAATTGTGGAAGTGTTTTCAAGAAATTTGGAAAACCTGCAATTCGCAAGATCAATGGTTGGAAAAGAGTCCCAAAAATATCGATGGAATAGAAGAAAAGTTGTCAAAAGAGAATTACGGAAGTAACGGTTGAGACTTTATGAACCTGCAATCCGCAAGATCGATGACCAGGAAAGAGTCCTCAAGAGATCGATGGTGTGGAAGAAATATTGTGGAAAGGAAATTGCAGAAGTGTTTTCAAGAAATTTTGAAAACTCGCAATTCACAATCCGCATGTCATCTAAATACCAACGACCAAGAATGAGTCCTCATAAGATCAATGGAGCAGAAAGTATCTTGCATAAAGGGAGTTGCGGAAAGGAAATTACAAAAGGAAATTTTGAGAAAAGTAAAAAAACAAATTTGCAATCTGCAATCTGCATCTGATCTCATATCAACGATGAGGAAATAATCTGAAAGAAATAAATAGTGTGGAAAGGTTGTTGGGAAAAGACAATTGCAGAAATATGACTACAGAGGGGAATCTGTGTGTTGGATCGATGCACAAGAAAGAGTCCACAATGGATTAACAACTGAGGATGGTTTAAGAAAGGATTTGTTGTTAAAAGGAAAATTCAGAGGACTTTTTGGTGAAGAATTATCATTGTTGAGAAGCAATTTTAGTAAAATTGTGTTGTAGAAAGGTATGATTGATAAACCTAAGAGAGAATGGTTAAAATGAAGAATTGAGCATTCATGAAGAGGCACGATCTAAGGATGAAAAGGTGAAATGATGAAGAGATGCATTCACAAAAAATGTCATGATTGAATGTGAAATTTTTTGTAGATAGAATGATGATTGAAATAAATTGTCTCTATAGTCTAGATTGATGTAGAAACAAGTAAACAAAGACCAAGGGAGATATAAGAAGATCTAGAAGTTCGATAAAAAACATATTATGTTGGTAGGGTGGTGCTACGGTAGGCTTCAAACTTGCAGGGGGTTGTATCCTTCTTCCAGTAGAAGTTGGTAAATAGGGTGTTCTAGCATCCTTTCAGAAGCAACTGATAAAACCAGGGGGTCATATCCTCCTTCTATTAATAGCTGGTAAATAGGGTGTAGTAGGATCCTTTCATTAGCAGTTGAAAAAACTAGGGGGTCATAGCCTCCTTCCAGTAGTTGTTGGTAAAAAGGGTGTAGTACCATCCTTGTCTATTGTAGAAGGCATAAACTATTTGTAAATACAATTTTGTAGTAATAGGGTTTTTCCCAATTGGGTTCCACAATAAAATCTGTGTTATATGTTTCTTGTTGATTTTGTGTGTTAATAATTAATGTTAAAAGTGATTTTAATTTATAAAATTTATCAATACTGATTCACCCCCCCCTAATTATTGTCCAATATTCCAACAATTGGTATCATAGTAGGTTCCTTCGCTACAGTATAAACCATTGAAAGGAATATCCTATTAAAAACCACTATGGATCAACAAGAAGGGATTCCAACCAACGGAGCTCGAGTACTTAATAAAAAAAAAAATACATATTAGAGTATAAGAATGAGATTGTACTTACAATCATTATTGTACTTACAATCATTAGGATGTGGTGTATGGAATGTAGTAATATATTATTACATCCCACCAAAAAGAGTAAGGACTACATATTAGAAAGAATCCAAGAAAAATAACTCAAGGGAATTATAAGCCATACTTGATGGATTACCTCAACCTATCAAAGAAAATATAGGACCATGTCTCTCAACTAAGGAACTCTGGGTAAAATTAGAGAAACTTTGCTCAGTTGAAGAAATATTAGAAGCAAGCGTTATTAAGAGTAAATATGGAGAAGAAAGTTTATTCATGGAAATAGACACTCAAGATTCAGATGATAAATCAGATGAGGAATAAGAAGAGGACCTAGAATATCAATACATAGTTGTTATTGATGAGGTTGAAAAATGTAGAAGAAGGAACAAATCCTTGAAATAAAAATTGTCAAACTGCCAAGAAAAGGAGAAGTCAAAAGTAGAGGAATTTAAGACCCTCCAAGAAGAGTTGCACAAGTCAAGACAATAAACCATGCCTAGCAAAAAAGAGGTGAAGTTTTTAAAACAAGAATTTGTAAAATTAAAGAAAGAAGAAGAAAGACTAAAGGACCAGCTGACTATTAGTGAGAAGTTCAAGGAAAGTACGGAAGCACTTAATAAAATCATCAACTTACAAAGATTCCCTAGGGATAAAATAGGTCTTGGATATGATAGAAAAAATGACATTAAAGGATCAAGCTGCATCACTCAATAGAATTTTGAAAACGTTAAAATTTTGGATGATGTTTCAAAAGATATATCTAGGCAGGAGAAGAATCCCAAGGGAATGAATTCTAGTCATCAGAATTTTTCTCATCCTCCCAAAATGGAAAATTTCAGAAGACATCCCAATAAAAGGAACCATCATAAGCAGAAAAATCAAAGATTCTCCAAATATAAAGGTGCATTCTATGGATATCGTCATGTTGTCATAAGTTTGATCACAAGGATGATGATTGTAGAAGCAAGGATGAATATCAAGGTCTAAAAATAAAAGAAGGCACTAACATCTCAAATAGAAAAAAAAAATTATTATATGTTTCATATGTCACAATGTTCGACACTTTGCAAAACATTGCAAAAATAAAACAAGAATCCTATCTAAAGAAACAGAGGAGAAGAGCTATAAGATCAAATCCAAAAGACCAGGAAATAGAAGACCGATTGGTAGGATACCTAAAGTAAATATGTCGAGAAGAAATCCATATTACAAAGACTCAGAAAAAACAAATCTCCCAAACATCAATGAAGTTTCCAAAGATGATGATGATCATAATAGTGTTTTAAGTATAAGTGGAATCCATTATGAGGGAAAGAAAGATGAAAATGTAAAAGAATACACGGATAGAGATGAAGATGATAAAGAAGAATATAATGGTGGATACCTTCTCTAAAACTGTTTCTCATGACCCAGAAGAGAACCCTAGAATTATAATTAGAAAATATCATACACTGAAGGGGAGTAAATATCAAGAATTTACAGTTGGTATTCATTTGTATCATTTTGTATCATAATAAGAATAAAATACATTAAATAATCTAAATATTGTCTTCCTTTAATCAACTCTCTGTGTTTTGATGTTTTCCGCAAATAAGGTACGAGTTTTTGACATGCACTACTTGCTAAAGTATATAGAACAATAATAAGAGTATACAATAATGAAATGATTAAGTGTAAGTGAAGTGATGCCACCCTACTATATGATGATGCATGATATACCTTAAGATGAATACAACAATGGCGATCCATGGCTTCCTTAGAAGACATGACCAGATGTTAATTTTTGATAGACCTTGTTAATGAAGCATTGAAGCATTCTCCTTGATGATGTATTGTATTATGATGGACCCCAAAAGAAAAGAGATGACGAAGGTTAAATTATAAGATTGGTGTATGGTTGACATAGCAGCAAGTGTAATACCTATGAACTAACATAAGAACAACAAAATGTGTAATTCATGAATACCATGAAGTCTGCAATCTGATAGAAGATAAATATTTTACATTTACTTAGAATTTGAAGTCATGACACAAAAAATGTTGTCAGTGGAATAAAACTCAAGTATGATCTGAAAGATAAAAAATTCAGTCTATTTAAAAGTGCTAGGATGAGTAAAAATAATAGTGAAGATTGTGAAGGAACAATGGGTATTTTAGTGTCTCTCTCTCTCTCTCTATATATATCAGTTTAAGAATGTTCTTTCTATTTTTTTTTTTAAATTGTAGAAAAGCCTATTGTTATCTTAGAAAAAGGAACATGTGAAGAATTCTTAAGAAGAGCAAGTTACATAATACAGTTTTTTTTTTAAAGAATAGTGTGTGGAAGAAAAACTAATGTTGAGTGTAAAATCTGTCACAAAAATGTTGACAAAGGAGAGGAAGTACAATGATAGGGGGAGTATCACTTAGGTTATCATTCAAATACTTGATGAAAGAAGGAAAATAAGGATGCTAAATAAGACTATCATTCTTCAAGCAATGATTAGTCCCAAGTCTAGTTAACAAAGGTGTTAGAATAATCAACCCATAGTTTACCCACTTAGACATTAATTCATTTATTTTTGTCTTATTTGCCTAGTTCATGTGTCCCACCTTGTGCAAGTTGCTAATTGCCTATCCATAGAGGTCAAAATTTCCATATATGACTCATGTAACGCTTGGGAAAGCCTTAGGAATCAAATATACTTTATTCCTGGCCTCCTAGGCGCCTATCTACTTTTTCTGCTTTATTGCCTGCTTTTTCAGTGTTTTAAGGCACATGGGAAAGCTAGACTAGGTGAGGTGAACTTGTTTTTTGTCCTACACATCCTCCTCTATTTTCTCCATGCAAAAGCATGTATGATCTGCCATTCCACCACTCTTTAGCTTGCCTATGCCTTTTTTCCAATTCGTGAGCTCCATGACAGATTTGGGATCCAGCTTTTACACCTATGGGGGATTTGCTTATTTTTGGTAAGCCTGCTTTATCCTAGATTTGGATGCTTCCTCATGAATCAATTTCTTCATGTATTCTATCTATTCAGCATCCTATGATATTATAGGGTTGGCTATTGTACACTCAGTTAATATAATTTTGTGTTACAGCTCCATATTCAGTCTCTCTTGTTAGCAATTTTGCATGATCAATTGATAATGGTTGTGGGTAAAATTAATCTATTGCTGGCATGAATTTCTACATGGAATTAGAGCCATTGTAGGTTGTTACTCTCCTTCAAAAATTGTTTTGCAATTTTGACATCAAGATTGGGAGCCTTCTACTGACAGCCGGGACAAAGTTTCTAAAGCTATGGATTCACAGAAAACTATCTTGACTCCATTCAACTATTTTGAATGGAAAGCAGAGATGGAGATATTGTTGAGAGCAAAAGGCCTCTACAGGGTGACTATGGCTATAGAAGTAGAGCCCAATGCTACTGCAGAGAAGATCAATTGGCACAATCGGAGAGATGAGGCCTATGGCCTCCTATGTCTCAGTATTTCCCGAGACCTCCTTTTCCATCTCGATGGATTAAATTCACCGGATCAAGTATGGGAGAAGATTTCTGATCTTTTTGGAAAGACAGATGAGATGAGGGGACATCAGATCGAAAATGAGTTGATTTCTCTGAGTCCCAGTAGCTTTGAATCCCTGCAGCTATATTTCTCCAAGTTCAAAGCACTAGTTTTGCAGCTGAAGCAGTGTGGTATTGAAAATAAAGATGATCATCTCATATTGGCCATCCTATAAAAGCTAGGACCTGACTACTCAGTCTTTGTTTCGACCTTCTATGACACAAAGTCACAGCTCAAACCTGGAAGATGCCTAGCCTTGCAGATTTCATGGAATCTCTCACACAAGAACAAGACAAGATGGTGATGATGGGCACCATCAAACCATCCAAAGATCAAGCTTTGATTGCTGGAGATTCGAGGGTGGATTAAAAAAGCAAAAAGAAAGCTAAAAATCCACCTGAGCAAAAGAGAGACAAGAAACAGTCTCCAGAGGATCAACAAGGTCCCAAGAAAAATACCCAGAAGAAGAAAAAAAGAGGTGAAATGAACAAGTGCTCATACTGTTCGAAGGGAAATCACACTAAAAGCTCTTGTATGAAAAAGCAGATTGATATGATGACCCAACTCCTGGAGAAGAATGGAATCTCCCTTCCAGAAAGCTCAAAGAAGAGAGAAGGACGATCAAGTTCAGATGACAGAGAGAGAGTTCATGCATTGGTTGCTGGCACATCAAGCTCACCCAGTTTTATCATTGATTCTGGAGCTTCAAGACACATGATTTTGACTAAGGAGGCATTCTCCTCACTGGATATGTTGAAAGGACCATCTATTGTACTGGGAGATGACTCTCTCACTGAAAGTAAAGGAAAAGGAAGGATAGATCTTGATCATGGTAAGTTCAGCAATGTGCTATATGTCCTTGGTCTCGCCTCCAACCTCATGTCAGTGTACCAGATGACCCACACTGGGTCTCCTAAGAAGGTCATATTCTCCCCCGATGAAGTTGAGATCATAGAGATTTCAACTGGTAGAGTCATTGCAAAAGGAGTTGTGAATCATGCTCAAAAGGTATACATGTTCTCACACTTCCTACCTTACTCAAACCCCTCTGCTCTTCTCATTCATGCTAATGAAGCCAACAAGCTGTGGCATGAAATATTTGGCCATCTATACTACAACTATCTGTCTGATCTTAGTGAGAAATAAATGGTCATAGGGTTGCCCAAGATAAAATTTTCCAAAGGAGTCTGCCAAGGTTGTATCCTAGGAAAACACCCAGAGCACAAATTTGAGAAAGCTAGTCATGAGAGAACCTCTGCACCCCTCGAGCTGATTCACAGTGATGTTGCTGGCCCATTCCCTCATATGTGCATGAGTCAGGCCAAATATGCATTGAACTTTATTGATGATTTTTCCAGGTATTGTTGGGTTCACTTCATGAAACACAAGTCTGAAGTTTTTGGCCTATTCAAAGTCTTTAAGGCTTTGGTTGAAAACTAGTGTGGAAGGAAACTCAAGGTCCTCAGATCTGAAAATGGTGGTGAGTATGTCAAGTCTGAGTTTATTAACTATTTTGCATATGCAGGTATTCAGATGCAGCATTCTATCCCTTACACACCACAACAAAATGGTGTTGCTGAGAGGAAGAACAGATCACTGAAGGAGATGGCAACATGCATGATGGAGGCCAAAACTTTGCCACCAAAGTACTGGGCCGAAGCTATCAACTGTGCAGCCTATATCCAGAATAGGGTGCCTCACAAACATCTTGATGGCATGACTCCCTTCGAAGCATGGAGTGGGCACAAGCCAGATGTGACCCATTTCAATATTTTTGGCTCAAAGGCATGGGCTAGAATCCCGACAAAGAAGAGGAAGGATTTGCAGCCCCAAAGACAAGAGTATATTTTTGTTGGATAATCTGAAGATTCAAAAGGGTACAAGTTGATAAATTTGAGCACAAACAAATCCTTCATTAAAAGGTGTGTTCAGTTTGAAGAAGAACCCCTTGCAGAAGTGGAAGTTGGTGAAGCCTCTTCACCACCTGAACCTCAAGAAGTAAGTAAAGAGTTTGTTGAACATGCAGATTCTGATTTTTCTTATGGAGATGAGTTTATTGCAGACCCAAACAGCCCCACAAGGCCTAAATGGGCATCCAAGACACTACATGTAGCAGGAGAGCTAGCTGGGGATCCCAATGACCCAAGGAGGACTACATCTCAATTTGAGAGTGGTCTGTGCATGAAGGATCCTATGTTTTCTAAAAAATGCTATTTGATGGTGGATTATGATCCTCAAACATATGAATAAGCAGAAGGAGATCCAATATGGCAAGCTTCCATGAAGGAGGAGTTCATCTCACTCCAGAAGAGCAACACATGGGGGCTAGTGGATCTTCCTCCAGGAAGAAAGTTAGTCCAGTGTAAGTGGGTCTATAAGACCAAGTTTGCTGCTGATGGTTCACCACTGAAGTACAAGGCTATATTGGTAGCTAAAGGCTACTCACAGGTTCATGGGATATATTACAATGAGACCTTTTCCCCAGTGGCAAAGATGGATTCCATCAGGCTAGCTCTAGCCATTGTAGCCTTAAGGCAATGGGAGGTACATCACATGGATGTAAAATGTGCCTTTCTGAATGGAGATCTCACTGAGGAGATATATATGCAGCAGCTTCAAGTTTTTTCTACTAACCCTTCTCTTGTGTGCAGGTTGAGAAACTCATTGTATGGGCTAAAGCAAGCCCCCAGGGCTTGGTATGCCAAGATAGATAGCTTCTTGCTATCTCTGAATTTTGTTCGGTGCAAATCAGATCCAAATGTCTATTTGAAGTCTGTTAATGGTTCATTTATGATCATTGTGTTATATGTTTATGACCTCCTCATTACAGGAAGGTCACAGGATGAGATTGCTTCCTTAGGAGGAGCTATGAACCAAGCCTTCTCCATGATAGATTTGGGGCTCTTAAGTCAATTTATGGGGCTTGAGATTGCTCAAACCAAAGCTGGAATAAAGGTGCACCAGTCCAAGTATGCCTTGGATTTGCTGATCAAATTCAGAATGCAAGACTGCAAAGCAAGCAAAACTCCTTTCCTTTCAGGAGTGAAGCTGGAGGAAGATGATTCTCCACCGATGGTAAACAATACACTGTATAGGCAATTGATTGGATGTTTATTGTATCTGACACATAATCAACCTGATATTTGTTATGCAGTAAGTGTGGCTTCTAGATTCATGGATCAGCCTCATGAGATCCATTGGAAAGCAGCCAAAAGGATCCTTAACTTTGTTCAGGGAACAAGGACACATGGGATCCTCTATAAGGCAAAATCTGATCTTGATTTGATTGGATTTACTGACAGTGATTGGGAAGGTGATAGCACAGACAAAAAGTCCACTTCAGGATATGTGTTCATGCTTGTGGAAGATCCAATCAGCTGGTCAAGCAAGAAACAGAGTTCCAT
>LPNX010388706.1:39111-70526 GCA_001517045.1 Pseudotsuga menziesii | reverse complement strand
GCCTCTTTCCTTGGTTGTATGGACTTGCAGTATGTAAAAGGGTGACTAAGCCTTGTTGCTAGGCCCTATATTTTTTATTTATTACTCATAAAGTCAGGCTGAAGGGGGGGTGTTAGAATAATCAACCCATAGTTTACCCACTTAGACATTAATTCATTTATTTTTGTCTTATTTGCCTAGTTCATGTGTCCCACCTTGTGCAAGTTGCTAATTGCCTATCCATAGAGGTCAAACTTGCCATATATGACTCATGTAGTGCTTGGGAAATCCTTAGGAATCAAATCTGGTTTATTCCTGGCCTCCTAGGCACCTATCTGCTTTTTCTGCTTTATTGCCTGCTTTTTCAATGTTTTAAGGCACATGGGAAAGCTAGACTAGGTGAGGTGAACTTGTTTTTTGTCCTACACATCCTCCTCTCTTTTCTCCATGAAAAAGAAGGTATGAGCTACCATTCCACCACTCTTTAGCTTGCCTATTGCTTTTTTCCAATTCGTGAGCTCCATGACAGATTTGGGATCTAGCTTTTACACCTATGGGGGATTTGCTTATTTTTGGTAAGCCTGCTTTATGCTAGATTTGGATGCTTACTCATGCATTCGATTTCTTCATGTATTATATTTATTCAGCAGCCTATGATATTACAGGGTTGGCTATTGTACACTCAGTTAATATAATTTTGTGTTACAGCTCCATATTCAGTCTCTCTTGTTAGCAATTTTGCATGATCAATTGATAATTGTTGTGGGTAAAATTAATCTATTGCTGGCCTGAATTTATACAAAATGGAAGAGATATGTTGGCAAGGGAATTTTTCAGAAAGAAGAAAAGGCAACATGTTAGGGGGATATTTGAAAAGGAAGCCTTTGTCATTAATGTCAATGGGGGAGAAAATTAAGGAGTTTTTTCCATCAATGCCAAAGGGGGATTTTTTTGAGAATATAGTTGTCATTGATTTCAAAGGAGTTCAGGAATTACAAAGGGATAACCAATAGACATAATAGCAGGATGAACTCAATAAAATACAAAGGATCTATTACGTGGATTGTCAATTGATGTCAAAAGAGTTTAGTAATCACAAAGGAATAACTAGTAAACATGATGATATGGAGAAAAAAATAGATGAGAGGGTGAACTTAGTGAAATACATAGGAATTATAAAATCGAATAGAGTAATAGGGTCGATGACATGCGAAAGATACGCAAAGAATGTAGTGGAAGATAAAAGTGGAGAAATTAAATATTGCGATAAGGGAGCGATGAGACCCAAGAGAAAGTTAGTATACCATATACACCTTAAATTGGGTCATACAAACCATAAACATGGATAAAATAAAGTTTAATTCCTTCATGGAGACACTTGGAGGCTCGTGGAAACCTTGGGTGGCTATATTCCTCCCTACACATGTCATGTCCTACCCCCAAATTCAAAATTATGGGGAATGACACTTTCTTGGGAGGTGAAGAGGTATCAAGTAACATATCATGATCCAAGGAATTTGAATTTTTGAATCTTACTAACTCCCCATGGAAGAGGAAGATACTAGGAAGGAAATCTATGGCACTTGGAGAGAAATTCCTTGCGCTCTATGACAACTATGATCGAAGATTCTATGGAAATGTTAGACGTTATGGAATATCTAATTACATAAATATGGAAATATGACATGACATGGATAAAAATAGCTACAAACGGGGAAAATTTTGGTGTTAGTGGAAGCCATTAAAATTTGGAAGAGAATTCAAGCATGACGGAGAGGACAAGTGGCATAGGGGTTACTAAACCACTAGGATAAGTTGGAGGAATATTATGGAGGGAAATTTGAGATTAGGGTACCCTATGAGGATTATAATAATATTTCATGAGGAATTTAAATAGGTTTTTATCATTTGGATAATTTTCCTTTGTCATTTTGGAAAGCACTAGCTTGTCCATTTCACGACGAGTGCTTGCTCTCATTGCTAGTGAATCAATTTCGATGGAGTTGGATTCCCATCCGAATTGGATGCTGGAGGGGAAATAAAAAAATCTCATTTGGAGGTGAATTTAGTTTTTTACTTTCATATTGAATACTGATACAGTTCGTGACTCATCCATTTCCCCATTCTTTAATCCCCATCTCACTATTCCCCATGTTTTCCTATGATGGCCCACTTGTGAGAAAGGTGCTTACAATTGGATGAGATTAGTTGATTACCATGAATGGGTACATTATGTTTGTATTTTTAATATGGTTTCTCTACACCTTTTCAGTCGAATCATCAAAAATGCATGTGCAAAATTCCCACATTTCCAAACTATTGTTTGACTTGTTTTCACGTGTTTGCTTCCAATTCGAAGGAGATATGTATCTGATTTGTAATGAGGAATGTCCATAATGTTAAATGATTTTTATTAATTTATTTTTATTATGTACATGTTATCCATTCATCATGCTCCATTTCAAACATTTCCATGTACATTTTATGAGTTGAAGTGAAGCTATGAATGTCATTTCCCTTAAGCAATATCAATGAAAATTAACAATCGAATGTGGATATCTATAACTAGTTTGGAGAAATTATAAATAAATATAATGGTAGTAAATCAGGTATTATATCAGTCCTTATTCTCTTTTTAGAAAATTTGGAAAGTTTCATATGAGTTGGGAATCTCGTTTTGCTTACACCATAGGGAGAATTTCATCACAATTTCCTAGTAAATTTTCCCTTTTTGCCATTAACCCAAAATGAAGTTTCAGAGGTATTAAACGAATTATAAAGTGATTGGAGAGAATTTTAGGAGTTATTAATACTAAATATATCAATCCCTATCAAATTTGGGACCTTTTTGTGCCATTTGTAACTCCTAGAGTCAAGACTACTTAAACTGAAATTACCCCAAATTGTGCCTTTATATTGAAATTCCATGTGAGGACATTACAGTGGTATCAAAGCATGATCATAGCACCCGTTGAATTTTACCATCCATGTTTTACGATGATGGTCTACATCCATTACAAACTGAGATTGAAGACATTAACAATTAAAGAGAATAAGGTGAAGACGTTAATTCTAAGTACGAGACAATTAGGGAAAAACTAGGATTCAAAAATATAGAGCATAAGGAGGATAAGAAGGACCTTAAAAAAATCATAAAGTCATATCTTGACAATATTACTAGACATTTTATTCAAAGGTTCGAATTGTTGGATATCCAACTTGGGAAGAAGTCAACACTAGGGAATAGTAATAATACATCTCATTATGAGAAGAAGACCTATGGGGAAGCTATTTTTTCAAATACTGGACCTCATAACCGACCCCATGAATTAAAGAATCATATTGGACGTGCAATTACTAAGTTATTAGAGTCCAAATATATCCTTGAACCTACTTATGGTGTGAGTGAAGCATCAAATGATTGGAAGCAACTCAGTGAAGAATGTAGGAAAGTTCTACCTTCAGATCATTTCCTCAAGGCCTCTCATCAGCTTAAGAAAGGAGTAAGTGGGGATAAGAAACCCAATGTAAATCAATAATTAAGATATAAAATTGGGAAAATAACTATTCATTCCTTTCATGGTTCTTCCCAAATATCTTCTAATGCTTGGGTACAAAAACTAATTGTGTGTTTCCAGCTGAATCCTATTGTTGTAGAAGATGCACTGAAAATGGCCATTCTAGGTATTGAACGAGAAGCTAAGGATTGGTGGTATTATGGTATTAGAACCTCGATACATAATCATATTGCATCCTATGAGGGTTTCTCCAATCCTGTAATGGAGATATTTGATAGGAAATGCCCTGGACTTCCTTTCAAAGAATTAACACAATTAAAGGAAGTAGGGACCCATGAAGTATGCATGTTGGAATTTGAAAGGATCTTAGTGATGGTTTCTGATGTTTCTATGGCTTTTTTTTAACTCTTTACTGAAAGGTTGAAATAAAATTATAAAGGGCTCATGAAAACCCACAATTGATCTACATTAAAGGATGCATTGAATTTGACAAGAGACTTGCAGAATGTGTTTCCAAAAAACAAATCCCCCACTAAGCCTATTTTTCCTTACAAATTTAAAGAGGGTAGGAAACCATGGAAAAGTGACTCTTTTTTCAAGGTGAAGAAGGAAGGATCGAGCAAAGAAGAACTCAAAAGAATTAAATTTTTCTTCATGTGGCAGCAACCTTGGGTTTCAGGACATAGGTGTGCAAAAGGGAAGGCATGCCACATTGAGGTTTTCTCTGAAGATGATGAAGATGGAGGAGAGGAAGAAACACAACCTATAACCCAAGAAGAGGGGTATGAAACAACAGAAAAAGAATAGCCCACTTTTGAGACATGAAAAATTGTAGTACTTTCAAGTGTACCTATATTTCACACCATTAGACTCAAGGATAGCATAAAAGGCCAAAAGGTTATGATCCTAGTTTATGGAGGAGCCACTCATAACTTAATAGATGTAGCTTGGGTAGAGAGGATAAATATACAAGCTGAAACTTTTGATGGTTTCACAGTCATGATCCCAAGTAATAACTATATGGACTACACCACATGGATTCCCATGGGGGGTTCACTAGCAAGGCAATATCATATCATGTCCATTCATATTGGGGGTTTGAATACTCTTAAAAAACTCAAAAATATATTGCATCATATTAATGGGTCAAGGGAGGATTTGTAATTTACATAGTAATATAAATATTGGGGGTTAGTTTATTTGGGTGGTCTGAGGAATAACCTCCAAATCATGAGATGGATTCATACCTCCAAATCATGGGCTCAATTCATACCTCCAAATCATGTGTTGGATTCATATTATAGCTATTTTTTGTTAAGGAATAACCTACAAATCGTGGGATATATTCATACCTCCAAATCATGGGCTGGATTTATACCTCAAAATTATTGAACTTATAAAGTATGTTTTTTTTAGAATAATTTTTTAGGTTGCGGTTCAGGTGGGTATTAAGATTCAATCAAACCTTTCTCCATGACAAACAAGAAAAGTGATATCAATCTTTATTGGATCACTAGAAACAAGAAAAGTTAAATAATATTTATTAACTAATTCTTTATTTCATATTTTTGTATTTTTCTTTAACATTTACAAATTTCCAATAAGGAATAGTTGTTTGATTGAGTTATATTTGTCACATTCATAATTGTAATTTCAATTCTTCTATGCAAGAAATCCATCTTAATATTGTATTACAACTGACATGAACATAGGTGAAAGACTAAATCCTTATTTACATTCCATATGTGTTATCACTACAATGAAATGGTATCATTAAAGTTTCACCATTTGTGCATCTTTATAACTATTGTATGCTTGAAACTTAACAATGGATATTTTCCCTCTCATGTAAAGGTAAAAAAAAGAAGATATAACCCAAGAAAAGGTAACTAAATTTTGTTAATTCCCTTGATTACAAGAATAAATGTAGAGGAAGTAGAGGAAATTCATTGCATCTTGTGAATGACCTTATCCAAGTTATGCACATGATAATATGGTGTTATTGGAAAGTAAGAGGAATTTTTCTATGTTCATTTGAGTTCAAACATTAATTATGTTTTTTTATATAGAAAGTTAGTGTTAACAATAAAATTAACACCCTCAAATATGTTGGTCTAAAAACATACCATCTTTTCACCCGCAACATGAAGACTAAAATTTGAAACAAATTGAGAGCTTTGATCTCCCATTAAACCACTGCTTCCTCAAAGGGAGAAGTATGTGAAGAAAAATATTTCTCTAAATAATTCAAGACCAAGACTAATTGAGGGTCAAAAACTAGTTACCACAACTCCTGGCATGGATAGAGTACATGTCATATCTATTAATTGTCCTAAAACCTTGGAAATTCAAGTAAAATGCCTAAAAACTAAGTAAACTAGGTTTTCTGAAGGAAATAATAAAAAATATTCAAAAAGATTAAACCCACATTCATGGTTAGTGATTGGGGACAAATATCCTAATGCTATATAAGAAAGGAATATGAGGTGAAAGAGGAGGGACAAGAGAAAAAAAAAAGGCATGCTGAAGGATTTGGAGGCTAGATAGAGTATTTTTCATATCATGTGTTTTTTTTATCATTAGTTTTGATGGAGAAGAATGGTTTGTAGAAAAGGAGAAAGGGATTCACTTATTATTTGGTCGTAATAAATTTCCTCTTATTTTTATTATGATGCAATTCCAGTTTCCCCCAAACATTGTGATTGAATCTATGTATTTTCATATGTTTTTATCAATGTTTGGTAGATAGATTTCAAGTTTTTTTGTTCTTCGAAGGATAGAGGTGAGAAACTAGAAATATAGATGTGAATGGAGGCCTAATGGCCATGGATTCTCAAGAAGAAGGATATTCCACAAACAAAAGGCTTCAATAGGTAATCTCCTTTATTCCCCTCCTCTCTCCTCTTTGAAAAGACTTAGAAATTTCAGGAAGCTTTAGGTTGTAGATATGTCTGTGCAGAGAAATCTAATAAAAGAATGGAGACCATACCGGGGAGATAAGGGGTTGTTATATTGAAAATATTTTTATTGATAGTTTCCCCTTGTTTGGGTGTTTCTTTCCTTTTAAATCCTTTGATGCATGCTTTATCTTGGTCTTAGCAGGCTTTAGATTAGTTTTGGACATCAAAACCAACCTAGATCTACCTTTTCATAGTTAAAATGCTTGAATTTGTTTAGGGTTTTTTTGTGAGATGAACATGTTCTTGATATACACCGGTCATAGTTTTCATAGGTGTGTATACATGCAGGTCATCCACATATAGGTATTTTATACTTTCATATACATGCGGTTATTTTATGAAGAGTCCCGTACGGAACAAAGTCCAGTATTTTGGGCATAAAATCCTCAATTCTTGTCTACTTTGAGTGATATTTTTTCTATGGAAATATTAGAAAAACCTATAATATATTTTATAGTCTAATGCCATATATTTGGATCAACATTTTGGTAATTTTTCAAATATTTTAAAGTTTGGTGTGCATTTCACTTGAGATTGAATTTTTTTGAGTTTTCTGATTTTTGGCCTTAGATTGAGTTCATTTCAGACTTTGCAAAACCTTATTTGAAATCATAAACACTTTTGTATTTATATTATGAAATTTTAGGATAATTTTTGAAATATTTAGAAATATTTTCCCTCAAATTTTGGAAATCTTGGAAACCTCCTTAAAAAACTACGAAAAATCACTTTGAGAAGTAGTATTGTTTTAGTATTGTCCAAAGTTTTCTTTAAAAGAATGCTCATATATGAACGTTTATGACATGTTTACCATTTAGGTCCTTTATTTAGCTCATGAATGTTTGAAATTTTGTCTAATTTGGTCATATATTTGCATAAGGAAATTGTTGAAAAAATAAGGAACCTAACACATTGTTTCAATTTATGAACCTTTAGGCCATGAGTTTTGAATTCACAAGAATTTGCTGACCGCCCACACAAATTGAAATCCCAACTAAGACAATTTTAATACCATCATTTAAAATCAAATTCACAATTTTAATAGAAATATTTTGAAGTTTTGAATCATATTGTCGATCCACAAGTATCATCTTCACTTGCACTTTCGAGCGGTATTGTGTAAGAGAAAGTGGATCTCAAGTGTAAATTCTTTTCAGTTTTAGAATTTAGAAAGATATTTAGAATTTTGCATTGATTTTGAAACCATCAATTTGGAACATTAAATTCAAACTTCAGAATGAAAACATAATGAGAGTGAAAAAAGAAAATTGAATCACAATCCTACATTTAAACATCAGTTGAAGAGACTTATTAGAAACAGAAAAAACAGTGAACATTCAACCATTTTTTGCTTCCAATTAGTGATAGTTGAATCAAATTGAATACATATTCTTTTTGAAACCAACCTCTTGTACCCTTGTTAAGAAGTTGAAAACCTTTTTTCAAATTTGTAAAAGTGATTCTATTTTGCAATTTGCATGTTTGAAGGATCTCAAAGAAGCACTTGCTCTTCCATAGTAAAGAAGTTCATTGAGATAAAGGAAAGGGTAGTGAGCATTGTGCATTTAGCTTTTTCATCATTTTGAGTCATAAACACCCCCTAGTTTCACCATCATTCCTCAAAACTAAGAAAACTACCCTAAAATCAACGCCTAATTTAAAATATATCAAGATTCTTTTTTATACCTCCAACATAGATTAGGGTAGGGATTTGGAAAAAGATTGCAGAATTAACACTCCAAAGACACAATAATATGAAACTAGTATTGATTATAGAGATGCAAACCCATTAGTAGCAAAGAGTGCTTGTTGGGAAAGCACTTATAACACAAGTGTTAAGCACGAGGTCAATCTGAATTCACAAGGGTGGCAATCCCAATTTTGCTTACTTGGTGGTATAGGAGCACATTACAGTATTTCAATTATGCGACAAGTCCTCAGGGTGACATCACTTTCTTGAGATATATAGTCTATGTGAGTTGTCCTGGGCTGACAACTATCCTACCCGACCACCAATTGTGAAGTGGTAACCATAGTTTATTTTCCTAGGGAATCACACAGGCTATTGTGAGTGGGGGACACTTGCAATACCTGAGACAGAAACAAGGTTGTTTGAGCTCCTTGGGAGGGTGATTAGAAAATTTCTAACACTGACACCCTTGGTTATTGAAGAATAGTGTAACTATTTCTCATTCCTTCACTATTTAGTAACTTTTGAGGCGTGATGTCCCTCTGGAGCTACTAGTTTTGGAAGGACCTCTAAATCAATATTGGCACTGAACTTTGGTTCTTTGGAAATAATTTTGCTTGTTGATTATCTTATGGATTTATTTAGATGTGTGGACACTTTGAATTCTGTTGAGTCTAGTTTCCTTTAGGATTTTTTGACCAAATTTTTGATATACTGTAATAAACAAATCCTTTTATTAAAATTTAGAGTGACTAATCTTTGGATCCACCCATCAAGGTGGCAGCAAGGAATGTTACCCAAGTTTGAGGGACCCAGTACATTGTGGAGGAATATACATGAATCGCGTCTTTGTGATTTATAAATTGAATTACTTATAAACCCAATCAAATGTTACCAGAGAAGAACACCGCCAAATCAATTCTAAAAATTTGTCAATTCATGGATGAAACATAAATATAATTGACAATCTTACTTTAGTTGAAATTGAAAAAATAGAATATCACATAGTTGCTCACGTAAATACATCATTAGCACAACCCTTAAACTCAATCATACTTATGAAAAGTGAGTCATGGGTTAGTATTTTTGAAATTTGGAATAATATGCAAAACATTACACTTGACCCTTTGACTTCATCAGGATTTTAAGAGACCATATAAATGCACCCTAAAATGGTTGCAGAAGGTTATCAAAATCCTCTTAGCACACTCAATAGTTTTATAGGTTCTACTTCTAGGGGAAACCCTTTACCATGCAATGTTAATATTCCTAACGGAAATTATGCATCCTAGAAAACAAATTCCAATTGGAATTATCCTTCACTAATAAGAGAAAATTCACCAGAGGGTTATCCTATGATTTATCCTAGCACAATTCCTTGGGGAAATCCACCTATGAACCCCATTCTTCAATGGAGTGGTCAAGTTTCATAAAGTAACCAATATTTTTGAATCCAACCTCCATAAGGAGAAAACATACCATGGAATTTCGATGGTTGGGTTCTAGTAAGTAGCCAATCTTCTTGCGACACAAATCCATCAGGGGGAAACCCACCCAGTGGTCAGGTTTTAGGAAGTAACCAATCTTCTTCGGACATAACTCCACTAGGAGAGAATCCACCCATTGATCATGTTCCCATAAGTACCCAATATTATTAGGTCCAACCTTTGTAAGGGGTAAACCCACCTTGAAATACTAATCAATTAATCGAGGGACCACCTAAAATGTGTGGTAAGATTCTAGGAAATAAACAATATCACTGGATTCTAAGACCGCAAGGGGGGGATCTTCCCATTCATTAATGGTGTGGTCAGATTCCAGGAAATATTCAATCTCCTTGGAGTCTGACCCCACAAGGGGGAAATCCACCCATGAATCCCATTCCACTAGAGTGGTGTGGTTCCAGAAAGTAACCAAACTTTTTTGAACCGACTTACAATACCTGTGTTTGATCCAGCTAGGCCACCACATGAACGTCATGCCAATGGTATGATTGGTTCTAGAAACAAAATTGAGAAAATCACACAACAAATGGGACAAATTTCTATTCAAACCTTTGAAACTACAATTGGTCAGCATATGAAACAACATGATAGTACTTGACTTCTGATATCCTCATAGTTTAGTCCATGGACCCTAGTGGGAAGAAGAAGAAGTACAAGGGAAAGAAAAATGTTATTCCTTCCCAAAATCCTGAAAATATCATAGTTCAATCCATGGAACTTAGAGGAAATAAGAAGAAATACAATAGTAAGAAGAATTCTAACTTTGGGAAGGGAGATGCGCAGAATCTATCTCAAGACAGTGGGAAACAACAATTTGTTGTATAGATGCAACCTTTTATACAACATAATCATCAAATGGGTGCTACAGTGTTCATACCTATTCGAGGAGGAAAATAGTAAAAATCCTCGCAAGAGCGAAATGATCCCAATGCCAGTGTCTTCAAGTGTGAACATGAGATGAACATTCAAAATATATATCATTCTTATGATGTACCTCCTATTACATTGAATCGATTGGAATCACAACCAATTGGTTCTCTCACCATTGAGAAACCAACCATAGACATAGTACCACACCCCCCCAAAGGTGATCTATGTAGAACAATGCATAATCCTAATGCACAAGCTACTCATAATGAAAATGTTGTTGAGGAAATAGCTCAAGCACCATGTGCCATGTCCGCCATGGAGGTGTTGCAATACTTTCTTGCACAGAGAAAGGAACTATTTTCTTCAACTAGAGTTGTTGATCTAATTGATGCGACATTGATCACATTAGACATAGACCAATCAACTTGTAGGATTCCTTACAAAGTTTCTTTTTAGATTAAAGTAACATCTCATGGCACGAATATCTTTCAAATCATAGTTGATGATGGGGCCTCAACCTATGCCATGTCATTTAAATGTTGGAAACAATTAGGATCGTCTACCTTACATCAATCCCATACTATGAGAAACGTTTTTGATATATATTCACTCTCTCCTTACAAACTCATTGCATCTTTCCCTATTGAATGGGGTGTAAAAACAGTCATAGTAGATGTTGAGGCAGTAGATGTGCCTTCATATTACAATTTTCTTTAGGACCTAGTGGGATACAAATGATTATAGCTATAATTTCATTAGAGTCTTGGGTGATTTGATTCCCTAATAGGTGGAAGATTGTCATGATAGACTAATTAGATTACTACATGCTTGAAACTACGATCCAATTGAATGTTCCTTTCATTAGGGATGCTCTAAAGGAGGTTCAAGAAATTAGGGTAGGATCATTAAAAAATGATTCCCTCATGGGAAAATTTATGATTATGCAACCCTTATTTGTTGTTGAAGCATCATAACAAGCTATTGAAATGGATTCAGTGTATTTAGATCAAAATATTCCCTTGATGGAGGAATATGATCCAGTTACTTGGCTCATTTCGGTTGTGAGATCTCCCATCCCACTTTATTTCATGGATGGAATTCTATCATCAGAATAAAATATCCTTGAATTCATAAGCATTTTTTTACACCCACCTAAGGACATATTTTTTGGGGCCACTAGGATCATGATTGGTTTAAGTCGACCCATGTATAGGAGCATCCTTTGTATGGTCCTCAATTTTATCAGGTATATTTGGAAGCATGCATATAGGTTTAGGTTATCCCTCTGTGAAGAAGAATTTTAAATTTTTGCAATCCAAAATTGTCATAGGGTCAAAATTTTTTAAAATTGGTGGGTCACCCCATCATATCTTTATTTTCCACCATTCCGACAAAATAGCCTACCGAAGATGGGACACCCTAGTCAACACCCCATTACTATTTTGGTGCCCATATTGATTTATTCTCTTAGGCATGGGATCCTACTTAATCCCATAATTACATATAGTTTGAAACCACATACCTATCTTCCATATATTTCTGACCATTTCCTGATAGGATCCCTATTTCATGTTCGTTTATATAAGCAAGTGTTAAAATATCCGCATGAACATTTCTGCTTACTGCTTCAGTGCTTATTGCTAATGTTGCATATATTCATTTGTATGAAATTTTT
The DNA here is from genome assembly GCA_001517045.1 of Pseudotsuga menziesii. Lineage (NCBI taxonomy): Eukaryota > Viridiplantae > Streptophyta > Pinopsida > Pinales > Pinaceae > Pseudotsuga > Pseudotsuga menziesii. Next base: position 58,329 of record LPNX010388706.1, on the reverse strand, counting down.
TCTTGTGATAATTTTTATCCATAGAAATATATAGGGTCCTTAGAGAAACTCACAAATAGAATTTCATGTAAAACCAACAAAAAACCATTAAAAGAGAACAATTTTACACATGCAATGTGAACTGAAAATGGATATTATTTTACTGTCTAACATGTGAATATGTTAGTAACATTTTTATATTACATCTGAAGTGGTTTTTTATTCTTGATATTCCCAAAGTGACTGTACATGTGAAATTGGCCAAATTGGCCTCAATCCCCCCTAGGTGGGAAAACTCGCTCCAAGTCAGCCCAAATGGCCATGAATAGTTGTGTGGATGTGGATGAAGTGACTTGGAGAAATCATGAATCCTTGACATGTGTATTTGTGCAAAATAAGGTGAGTGAGAATCTCTAGGTGGCATTAAATGCTCCAAAACTGTCCAATATTGGACAAAATCCACCTCTAGCGCTCCTATTAAACCACAATGTCCACATTCAATGAATGGGAGTGCACCAAAAATTATGACAGAATACATGTGGAGGTATTACTGAGCTTGAGTGCTCATGTAGGTGTGAAATCCCTAATTTAATTGGTTTTTATGCCCAATTAAGCTACCTAAGTCCAAACCATAGTGTATTAATGCACAAATGCAATAAAATGGACTAGGGACATAGTGCACCTCATAAAAATAAAGTGGGATTCCTTAACCAAAAACTTATTACACCTCATAAAATAAAGTGGAATGCCTTGGCAACAAAATCTCAAGTCACCTCAATACATAATCGGAAATTTTATTTGTCCATATGAAGTGAGGAAAAGAAGGAAAACCACATGGGACAAAACCTTCCCTGAAGAATGTACATGGGGCTAAAACCTACAAAATATAGCAGCAATCACCATCCATCACTCACCCCAAGCAAATATCTCAAGTGATTGAAGGTATTCTCAGTGAAAGTCTTGGTGAAAATGTCAGCAGTTTGCTCGGTGGATGGTCAATACTACAAGGAAATCACTCTGCCATGCACTAAGCTCTATATGTAGTGCATATGGATTTAATAATGATTTGTACTCTACCTCTAAACTGGATCAGTAGATATGCTTATGGCACTTTGATTGTCTACACAAATGTTGGTAGTAGAATCAATGGTGACACCAAATTCTCGAAGAATTCCCTGCAACCAAACACACTGTGTAGCCGCATTGACTGTTGATTGTTAAAATTGAAAAAGTAATAAAGAATGCACACCCATATTCACCCCACCTCTCTGTGTGCCTAGTGTGTCTAACAATTGGTGTTAGAGCAGGGCTTCGTCACAAGCCTTGCAATCTTGAAGGAGATCCTTAGACACAATGCATGAACAAATAGGTTGTTCAATGAATGAAGTACCAAAGGAAGAACTCACAAATATTGAAATAAAGGTCCTTGATAAATTGAAGAAATATAAGGAAAAGGATGAGATGCAACAAATACTATTAGAAAAATCTGAGCAAACTCAATAAAACCTCATGATTCAACTTCAAGAAAAGAATGTAGAAGTTAGTTCTTTGAAAGATGAACTTGATCGATTGAAAATTGAAGTGTCTAACTTGAAAGAAACCAATAATACATGTGCAAGTCTTAAAATTCAATTGGAAGAGGCCAAAGAACACCTACTAGAACATAATAAGGTGAGTCAATAAAAAGAGTTTAAGATCATTTCTCTGAAATAGAAAATGAACAAGATAGTTGTTACAAATTTGAAGTTTAAAAACAGTTCTTCAACTCTAGATGATATCCTTAGTTATCAGAGATCACCATCTGTCAAGATTGGGTTAGGATATGATAAGGAAGAGACCACTGAAGACTTCAATCTTCGATAGAATAATATTGAAGAGAATCCAAGGAGGTATGCATAGATTCTGAAGAGTCTTAAGTATAACAAAGAAAGCAAGAAAGAACATACTAAAACTCAGCAAGGAAGATCCAGTCATCATGATCTGGCAAGGATGACCATGTCACAAAGAAGTGCACTTGTTTCTAGGTATGGATTTAATGGTTATTGTTATTCTTGTTCTAAATTTGGTCACAAAGATATGGATTGTGCATATGGGTAAAGGATTATCAAAATACAAAATGTCAAGGTTAGATGCTAGACATCTGATCAAATTGGACATCTTGCTTCAAGGCATTAAGGTCATCAAGGACCCTTAACCAAGGATATGACTTCTAGGACAAGGAAGGTGTGCTATATGTCCTCCACATAATCAATGACAAGGGTTTTACAATCCATAAGGGTTTCATTAAGTATCCCATGATCAAGGTTCCATTTCACCATCCATACTCACAAGGGGCCACAAATAAGGGTTTTTTGTTTCTTCCATAAGTAAGGGGTTTCGCACAGACATGAGCCTCTTCAAAAATATTCTTCATCATAAATTCATGCAGGTTCATGGCCATCATCATATAAGTGGGTGCAAGATATTCCTTATGCACTTAGGACCATCTTCAAGAATTATCATCTCCATCAAGGCTCATCATGCCATCTAACCATATCAAGAGCAAGTAGTGGGCTCCATGACCTTTGCAAGGGAATCAGTGTATTCATCAGGGTTTCCAAGTATTCATGGGATTCTTGATCATACCTAGGACATGTTCATGGGTTCCATAGCATGTCAAGTACCATATAAGTCATCATCATCATACAAGAGCTCCATGACCCCAAAAAGGGTTGTAGGGTCATCAATCCACTAAGTGTGGCTCCAAGGACTTCATCAACCACATAAACCACACCAAGAGGCATCCAAGGGCTAAGATCCATCATGAAATCAATTGTGAGGTAGTTGGGTACCTAGGGTACCATGACATCATCAGAGAATGAATGACCACAAAATGGGTCATTGATACTTCTCCAACCCACCTAAGGATTCTCCATCGTCCATCAATGCTTCAAAACCATATCCAGGGTCTCTAAAACCATCAACATGGTCATCAACCTCTTCATTAAGGTGGTGGAAGCAAGATCTAGTCTTGTGGGTACAAGGACCTTGTCAACTGGGTATAAAGTGCTTCAAGGCACAATCCCACACTGTAAGGGATCCAAGGCATTGCAAGGTGAAAACCCACTCTGTTATCACTCCAGGAAATTCCTTTAGGTTGTAGCTCAAGGATTCCTGGTAACTTAAATGTTTTTATGGTTTTATAAGTGGATCAATTTAGGTGACCTATAGGACCTCACACTCTCAAGACATGCATGAAATTCAATCATGAAAGGATTCTAACTACCACTGTTCAGAGGTTTGATAGTATGGTGCATAGATGGAGAACTTATCATGCTGGCAGATTCATACATAAAATAGATATATATATATATATATATAAATGGTTTATCATAACAAGGAAAGTACTTATAATTCAAATCATCAATATGCCAATAGGATGATAGCTTTTAGACATCAATTAACCTGAATAAACCTGAATAACACATTCAAGCATAAGCACGGAATAGACAAGAAATGGAAGCTGAACATATGATAGAAAAATAGCTTATATTAGGTCATGAGCAATATGAGAAGCTTGACAATAGTAATGTTCTACAAGTCCCCGAAGTTGAACCCTTTCAATAACATAAGTCTTAGGCTTTATAGCCTTTACAAAATAGTTAGATCCTGAAAATTGGATCCGATTTACTAAAAATAGACAATAATTGTTTTATGTAGAATTAGGTTAAAAACCCTAATTTTAACTACTAGTTTGTCTAATTGTAAAACCCGTTCACTGTTTTCACTCTTTAATGACTGAATTGAGTATTGGGACTAAACTACAATTGATCCTCTACTAGATAAGTCACTGTTTGCTAGACAGTTAGTTTTTGTGACCCTTTCTCCTTTTATGTAACTGCAAAGCTAGAGCATACCTTCCCTAATGTTGTTCTTCAGCACATTACATCTTTATATTTCATCCTTGAGCTAGTTATGTTCACCCAAAACCGGTCCTTTGTGCCAAAATTTGATCCTATGCCTCTTTCTATTTCGGTGGTTAAGGGATCAAAATGTTAGGTATGTTAGGTGCCGAAACCATTGCTTTCGGTGGCTAATGAACCGCTTCAAGGTCCGCCTAAGCCACCGAAAGCCCTATTTTGCAAAAAATTTAAGCAGCCTCCAAAATTATGCTTTTAAGTTATGTTGCTTATCTTCTGACTTTTATTCAGTCTGCTCAATTTTTCAAAGGTTAGCAGTAGCCTGGCTTGATTCTGGATGTTGAAGGCTTACTACTGCTTTAGCTAGGGTTTCCAATGTAAGATGAGTGCTACGGTTTGGTTTGTCATTCTTCATTTGAAGCCTTAGAAACCTGATCATTCTATATATCCTAGTGTTTTCCTTCATGTATCTTAGGTTTATTAGTTTTAGCAAGATATACCTTCCTCTCATCTCTAGGAAAGAATTGTGCAACTGCTTATTCCTCTTGGTCAATATAGAATTGTTTTTCTTTATCTTTGTTCCTAAAATTTACATTTCATACACTTGTCTCAACAACTGATTTATCCTCTATGTCATGGGCTTTCTAGAGGAATCCTTTTCTACTTGTTCATATTTCTCTTTTGGTGTAGGTGATGGGAGTTCTTCATTTCCTACTACAACCTGCACTACTAGGTCGGCACCTTCCTCTCTTTCTTCTTCTGAATCTGAGTAGGGCAAGTTCAAAATGTTTCCACTATGTGCTGTGATTTCTTGGCCCTTTTCACTGAAATCTAGGTTTATTTTAACATGCTTGGTTTTAGAAGAGGAAGGAGGATGTACTTCTATTGTTGGGGAGATAACCCTTATTTTCCTCTTTCCACTCCTTGGGGTTCTAGAATTTTTCGAAGGAGACTTTCCCTTCTCTTCTGGCTGCAGCCCTTTTTCAAAACTATTCCACAACAAGAAATGTGTCCATGCCATATTTCTACTCTTCAGCAATTCTTGGATAAAGAGTTGTATAAGGCCATGATGAGACAATATTCCAGTAATTTTAGCTGGCTAAGCCTTCACCTGGTGTGCCATTTTTGCCAGGCTCCTGTGCAAGTAGAAAGGTAAATTCAGTGGGCTCTTTCCTGTGAAGTGGTTCATTAGTTTGAAATGGTAAATCATGGCTCTATTGTATCTTCCTTCATAATTTATGTATACCAAAATGGCCTTCAGTAATTGCTGCCACCTCTCTTCTATCCAGGTGGATGGGACACTTTTCTTCCACACCACCCCTCTGTGTTCAGGCTTCAAATAAGATCTGAACTCCACATTTTTTGTAATGGTGGTTTTTAAACCACTTTTCCCCAGTTCTAGGGAGTTCAGTCACCTCTGCAATTAGGGTTTGATCCACCATGAATTCCTCCTTACCTATGAGTACCTTGGAGCCATCGAAAGAGAGGGCGAATGCATCAGCCACCTGCTAGTGTGAACCTTGAACTTTCTTACAAAATTTATAGCATCCAACATCTTTGAAGAACTGGAAAACTTATGGATGTGCTTCTAGGTAGCTGATGTATCCTAATTCTTTCCTGAGAGAAGGCCCTCCTTCATTTGTTGAATGTGCTCTTGAGTTCCTACACAAATTGAATTCAAGTTCTGTGGAAGAGTTTTAGTAGGATGAATTTCAGAGGTGGTTTTGAGTGGTGAGGATTTATGCAAATGAAGGTGGAGTGCACTGGAGGATAGGAAATTGATTATGAGGGTTTTAACTGCTTGAGAAGTGCTTGGGTAAGAGGACGATGGCCTTTGGTGATATTTTCAAGACCACTTTCCCAGCAATCATTTTTAATTCAAATTGGATATTCAGTGGAGATTTTCTATAGTTAGTTGGATAGATGGAGGGAATACTAGGGTTTTGAATCACATCAGTCCTCATCAGATAAATAATGAACTCCTCAATCATTTACTTATGCCTTGATGCAGTTTCCCTGTCCTTTCGGTGGTTTATCGTGCCCTATCATGATCTCTACTCTGCTGACAAGCTTTGATTTGATAGGCAGTTAACCATTTCCTCTTTTGGCCTTTCCGGTGGTTAAGGGCACCCAGGACTTTGTATACTAGATTTTGAAACCAAATATTTCGGTGGCTAATGAATTGCTGACCTGTTCACCTAAGTGACCGAAAATTTATTTCCAAATGGTCTTGTAAAACTTGCTTTCAACGGATTATAGTCTCTCTGGATCTCCTCATTTAACCGCCGAAAGATAGGCCTTTTGGTGGCTAATGAACCATCAATACTTTTTCCTAAGCCACCAAAACTAACTTTTCCCTAACGTATTTCATTTTCTTTCAGTGGTTAATCCCTCCTTCGGTCACTTGCTAAGTTGCTAAAACCAACACTTTTCGGTGGTTAATGAGTTGTTTGAAAGTCTCTCCTAAGCCACTGAAAGTCCCTTTTGACGAATAACTGAACGAGATAGCTTTCGGTGGATAACTATGATCCTGCGTTAAATGGTTAGCTACTGAAACCAAAGCTTTTCAGTGGCTAATGAACTATTGGAAAACCTAGCTAAGCCACCGAAAGCTAAAAATTTCAATTTTATCAAATATCAAAATACCAGAGACGCACAATTTGTTAGTCACCTTAAAATATTTCATAACATGACTTGAATTCTTCATCCTATCAAAAATAAATTTTCTAAGTGAACTTATTCAAAAATAAATTTATTTTTGGAGATAACATATGGCTCCTACTTGGGGGTGGGAACCTTCCTGTGAGGTCCCAAGAATGCCAAACCAAAATTCCTTTCCTGGAAAACAACTAAAGAATTTAAAACTATCATATACTATTCCATTGGGCATGGAGTTTATTTTGTAAGAAAAAACAACCTACTAGCTAATATTTTACAATAACAAGGCCTCAGAGCCTCAGATGAAATAGAGTTTCAGAAATCGCCGATTCACTGGGCCGTCAAACACCTCCTCCCCTTCCAGATTTTTCAATTTGAAGGTGTTGTTCTTCTGTATCTGAGCTATAACAAAAGGGCCAATCCATAGAGAGTCAAACTTTCCATGTTTTCCCTTGTCCTTCCTGACAGTATCCCACTTGAGGACACAATATCCAACGTGAAAGTTGTCCACTTTTTCCCTTTTGTCAAACATGACCTTGATCTTCTATTGATGAGATTCGGACTTTCCCATCACTCGTTCCCTAACTTGCTACAACTCCACCAAATCCATCATCCTCCCCACCATATCATTTTGTTCATATTCCTCCTCTTGAAAGAATTTTGCTAATGGCAGAATTAGTTGGATGGGAAAAATGGCCTTAGTTTCATTCCTGGTGGGTACCACCTCTATCCACTTGGTGAAGTAGTCTGTGGCTCCTAGGATCCATTTATGCTGACCACTAGATGAGGGATTCATTTCACCTATGAAATACATAAAGTTTTAACTGACTTGATGAGAGCATAAGCCTGCTTCTCAATGGGATCATACTTCAGTTCAGCATCCCTCAATGTCTTGTTGAAAAATGCAATTCGATGATCCAGACCTTCATCCTCTTTTTGTAATAGCATAGTTTCCACTGTGTCATAGGATGCAAAGGAGAAGATGTAAAAAATATTGGTATAGTCTAGACTAATCAGAGTGGGGGCTTCCATGATAGCCTTCTTGATGTCTTCAAAAGAGCTTCTTTCCTAGTCAGTCCATTTGATTTCTGCATCCTTTTTCAACATAGATGTTATGTGCTTTACCAACCCAGAAAATTTAGGGATGTACCTCCCAACAAAATTTATCTTACCCAGAAAGGACTGAATATCCCTTTTTGACCTAGGTATGGACAACTTCTATATTCCTTCAACCCTAACCGGATCAATCTTCACACCTCCAGCTGAGACTATGTGACCTAGGAGTTTCCCCTCACTGAGGGAAAATTGGGACTTCTTAGGGTTGAGTGATATCCCAAACCTCCCATATTTCAGAAATACCCTCCTTAAGTGTTGCGAATGTTCATGATGGATATGAGAGTAAACAGTGAGGTCACCCAGGTATATAAGCACAAATTTGTCTTTGAATCATATTAAATCTAGGTCCATGGCTCTCTGAAAAGTATCCCCAACATTCATTAGTCCAAATGGTATTTTGGCATACATGAAATTTCCCCAGGGAGTGGTAAAAGCAGTCTTCTATTGGTCATCAGGGTGCACAACAACTTGGTTGTATCCAGAAAAACCATCCAGAAATGACATAGCACTAGCCCCTGAGACTCTTTGCAATAGGTGTTCCATCTTGGGTAGTAGATAGTTGTTTTTTTTGGAGCACTTGTTCATATTTCTAAAATACACACATAACATAATCTCCCCGTTCTCCTTCCTTACCACCACTAAGTTTTCAATCCATTTGGAATACCCGAGGGGAATTATAATTTTGGCTTTGAGGAGCTTATGGATTTCTTTTTCAATTATAGGTAGTAGGAGAGGACTGATGGATCTCAGCTTCTGTTTGAAAGGGATGGTGTCCTTCTCCAAGGGAATCCTTTATTGGATGATATTGATGTCATAGGTTTTCAAGTCACTGTACTCCTAGGAAAAGATATCAACAAATTATTTTATCAGGCCACAAAATTTGGACCTCTGATCAGCGGTCAACTTAGTGGAAATATTTATAAGTTTTGGATGGATTTAGCTACCTATGTTTTTCTCTTGGACAGCAAGGTCTTGCTCCTTTTTGGAAGGCTTGAGAGGGATATCATTATGATCAAAAATCTCTTCCAAGGGTACTAGACCCCGAGGTATATAATTATTGGGTAATTGAATAATATTCTAATAAGCTACTTTATCTTTCAACTTGAGATGTTGGGATTCTTCCATGTTTAGGTTTTCTTGATCTATATGCATATCAGAGAATTCATATACTACCTAGAGGAATTTACTAAGCTCATCATCATTCTTAAACACCTTCCAAAATTTCACATTATCTGGTAGGGAAGGTCTGTACTTGACTTGAATATCATAGCTGAGCCTAGGAGGTAAAGGGGGAACAAAAAGACTTGCAGAGATAGTAAGGGAATCAACCAGGTGATTCATAGCCCTAGGTATATATGACAGTTCAAAAAACATAAAGGAGTCTCTGAGTTTCCATACCTCGTCCCTGTAAGCCTTTAGTCTAGGATTTTTTGCTTGAAAGGTGTTGCTGACCTACTGTATAATAAGGTCTGCATCTTCAAATATTTTCATGCACATGATCCCAATTTCCTTGGAAGCTTTCACTCCTAACAGCAAGGCTTCATATTCTTCTATATTTTTAGTGGTTTTAAAATCAAGCTTATAAGATATATGAATAGTCTCTTTGGATGGAGAGATCAATACTACACCTAAACCTGCTGAATTTTGAGTGCTAGCCTCATCAAAACACATGTTCCAAACTGATGTGGTCACTTCTTCGGGCTGCTGGCAGGTGGGATTAGTAAGCTAGATTGGTATTAGTTGAGAATCATCTATTTTCAGAATGCATGACCCAAAATCTATTTCTACTGCATAGATGGGGTGCTTCACTGAATTATCTTCATTTCTTATGATGTAGGCAAGCTAATTCTTTCTGTAAAGCCTCTTGTTCACCCCTCCAAACATTGGGATTGTAGCATATGTAAGTTCAATCTGAAGGGTGTCACCAAGACTTTTACTCCATGATCAAGATAGTAAGAGACCAAATTTAGGAGGGATAGCAACCACTACAATGTCCATCACTATGATTTTTGAGGGTAGCTGAGATAGGTTTACAACAAGGTATTTGATGAGGCCCAAGCACTTGAACTTTTTGAAGTCAAAGGAGAACAAATCATGGTAGGGTTTTGTAATGTTGAGGCCAAGCTCATCCATCATAGCTTTTGCCATTAGGTTATGGGAAGCTCATGAGTCCAACAAATAGTTATGAAGGACTTTATCATGGGTATTCAAAGATATGTAAAAAGGTGGGAAAGAATCATTTAGCTCTTCAATAATAGTGACTAGGGTTACAATAGGTTTATCATATTGCATATTGACAAAGTCAATATCTATATGTATCTTCAGTTGAAGGGAGTTCAGTATTCAAGATTTGAATTCATCACTTTTCATTAGCTCTATTAATAGGAAAGCGATCTTCAATTTCTGAATCTCTAAATCAAGATTGAAATAATAATGCAGTTTATCAGTAAACCTTACCTCTTGTAATGGAGCTTTGAGTTGGACAGGATCAGAGGTTGATGAATGCACTGGCTTTTGCAACTGTTTGTCAATGACAACCATATTCTTTGGTGGAACAGTAACCTTTTTAGCTGGTACAGGAGGCTGCTTTGTAGGAACAGAATTATTCTTAGGGGGAGCAATCATCCTGGACCTCAAACTATAACATCCTTGATCATCTTCCTGATATACTACTTCTTCACTAATCTGCTCATCCATTAGGGCTTCCTCATATTCTTCCCGTTTCAAAAAATAATAGTCAACTTCATCCTCCATGCAGTTGATGTTGTATTTAGCCTCTCCTCCTTCTTGAATGAACTCTTGTTCTTCTTCTAGTATAAAATTCTAAAAGGGAGCTCTGATTCTCTGATCTTCAACCTAATTCCTTTCCCTTCGAAGGATCTAGACTGGGGGGTTGCCTCTTCTATAAGGGACAAAATTAGGGTTTCAAGGAACAAAATCACTTGGCCCTTTATCCCTCACAGGTATCTTCCCTTGTTATTTTAGCTTAGACATTTCAACAGTCAAATTATCTAATAGCTTGGCCATTTTTTCAATTTTAGTCTATGATGAAGAAGCCCCAAGAGGGTTTGTGGGATATTTCTTCCTATCTATCTTTCCTTTGAGCTTCTGAGATGTTGCGATGTTAGATTCTACCTCTAGGGTAGCATCCTACATGAGTGATAGGGAGGAAGATCTCCTCTCTCTAAGAAGTAGGAAAAAATCATAGTCAAAGGAATTTGCATAGGTGATCTTGGCCAAGGTATCAGTGGGCTTGATCTCAGTGGGGATCTTTCTGAACATATTGTTAAACCTCTTCGTGAATTTGGAGACATACTCCCCATTTTCTCTTTTCAAGTTACTAAACTTGTTGATGTAATAGAGGGGGTCTCTCCTCTCTCCCCAATGATTTATAAAGATGTCATCTAGGGCTTCAATGCCTGATACTGATTCAGCAGGTAGTTCTTTGAACCATTTCCTATCCTGACCATCTAGGATTTGCACAAAAACCCTAATCCACACATCTTCTTGTTCTATATTTATGTTTTCAGCATAACTATAGAATTCCTCTAGATGTTCTTCAGTTTTGAAATCTCCCTCTCCTGTAAATTTAGGCATGTATTTGAGATAGTCTCTGGTGGGCATGGCCAAGAGGGGGTTAGGTAAATTCAGAGGGGCATACCTAGCTACCAAGATCCTTTCCATTTTGGTCAGAGGGGAAGCCATGTTGGAAATGGGTATGGAAATGGTGGAAGAAGGTAATACTGATGTAGGTGGTAGCTAAAAGAGTGCTGGTGGTAAACATATCCCAGTGGAGTCACCAAAAATTCAATCTTCACAAGCAGCAGTGCTTGAAGATACCCAAACCCTAAAATTTTCTGATGTATTTATAAATTCCTGAGAATTAAATGTTTCAGCAGAAGAAATAATAGCAGGGATATTTCTTGAAATACCTGATGTAGGTTCCTTTCCAGCACTATTGGTCTGCCTTAGTGAATCCCTAGCTCTTCTCATAATCTCTTCTGGATCTGAAATAGGTGTCGTTGGTGGCCCTTGAGAGTTTTCTCTAGTAGTTGGTCTTCTTGAAGCCACCTCGTTTCAATGGAGTCACCAGATAGATTATTACAACTAGAATAGTGTCCAAACTTTGTCTATCATCAAAGAAGGATCTATGTTTTCTCCCAGGGAAGCTGAGCTTCAGTATCCTCTCCCTAGCAATGGCGCCAATTTGTTATCACTCTAGGAAACTCCTCTAGGTTGCAGCTCGAGGTTTCCTAGTAACTTAAATGTTTTTATGGTTTTCTAAGTGGATCAATTCAAGTGACCTACAGGACCTCACACTCTCAAGACATGCATGAAATTCAAACAGGGATAAGGCTTCTAACTACCACTGTTCAGAGGTTTGATAATATGGTGTAGAGATGGAGACTTATCATGATGGTAGATTCATACATAAAATAGATATATATAAATGGCTAATCATAACAGGGAAAGTACTTATAATTCAAATCATAATTATGCCAATAGGATGACAGCTATCATACATCAATTAACCTGAATAAACCCTAATAACACATTCAAGCATAAGCACAAAATAGACAAGAAACGGAAGCTAAACATATGATAGCAAAACAACTTATATTAGGTCATGACCAATATGAGAAGCTTGACAATAGTAATGGTCTACAAGTCCCCAAAGTCAAACCCTTTCAATAACATAAGTCTTAGGCTTTATAGCCTTTACAAAATAGTCAGATCCTAAAAAATTGGATCTAATTTACTAAAAATAGACATAATAATTGTTTTTTACAGAATTAGGTTAAAAACCCTAATTTTAACTACTAGTCTGTCTAATTGTAAAACTCGTTCACTGTTTGCACTCTTTCATGACTAAATTGAGTAGTCGGAATAAACTGCAATTGGTCCTCTGCCAAATAAGTCATTGTTTCCTAGACAGTTAGTGTTTGTTACCCTTTATTCTTTTAGGTAATTGCAAATCTAGAGCATACCTCCCTGATGTTGTTCTTCAGCACATTACATCTTTATACTTCATCCCTGAGCTAGTTATGTTCACCCAAAACCGATCCTTTGTGCCAAAATTTGATCCTATGCCTCTTTCTACTTTTGGTGGTTAAGGGATCAAAATGTCAGGTCTATTAGCTATCGAAACCACTGCTTTCGGTGGCTAATGAACCGCTTCAAGGTTTGCCTAAGCCACTGAAGGCCCTCTTTTGCAAAAAATTTTAAGCAGCCTCCAAAATTATGCTTTCAAGTTATGTTTCTTATCTTCTAACTTTTATTCAGTCTGCTCAATTTTTCGAAGGTTAGCAGTATCCTGGATTAATTCTGGATGTCAAAGGCTTACTGTTGCTTTTGCTAGGGTTTCCAATGTAATATGAGCGCTAGGGTTTGGTTTGTCATTATTCACCAGCAGCCTCAGAAGCCTAATCATTCTGTATAGCCTAGTGCTTTCCTTCATGTATCTTAGGTTTATTCTTTTTAGCAAGATATACCTTCCTCTCATCTCTAGGAAAGAATTCTGCAACTGCATATTCCTGTTGGTCAATATAGCATTGTTTTTCTTTATCTCTCTTTCTAAAATTTACATCTCATACACTTGTCTCAGCAACTGATTTATCCTCTATGTTTTGGGCTTGCTAAAGGAATCACTTTCTACTTGTTCATCTTGCTCTTTTGGTGTAGTTGATGGGAGCTCTTCATTTCCTGCTACAACCTACACTGCTAGGTTAGCACCTTTCTCTCTTTCTTCTTTTGAATCTGAGTAGGGAAGGTTCAAAATGTTTCCACTATGTGTTGTGATTTCCTGGCCCTTTTCACTGAAATCTAGGTTTCTTTTAACCTGCTTGGTTTTAGAAGAGGAAGGAGGCTGTTCTGCAATTATTGGGGAGATAGCCCTTCTTTTCCTCTTTCCACTCCTTAGGGTGCAAGAATTTTTCGAAGGGTACTTTCCCTTCTCTTCTGGCTACAGGCCTGTCGCAAAACCATTCCAAAACAAGAAATGTGTCCATGCAATATTTCTCCTCTTCAACAATTCTTGGATGAGGAGTTGTATAAGGCCATGATGAGACAATCTTCCGGAAATCTTAGTTGGCTAAGCCTTCACCTAGTGTGCCATTTTTGCTAGTGTCCTGTGTAAGTAGAAAGGTAAACTCAGTGTGCTCCTTCCTTTGAAGTGGTTCATTAGTTTGAAATGGTAAATCATGGCCCTGTTGTATCTTCCTTCACAAGTTATATATACCACAATGGCTTCCAGTAATTACTGCCACCTCTCTTCTAGCCAGGTGGATGGGACACTTTTTTTCCACACCACCCCTCTGTGTTCAGGCTTCAAATAAGGTCTGAACTCCAAATTTTTTGTAATGGTAGTTTTTAAACCACTTTTCCCCGATTCTAGTGAGTTTAGTCACCTCTACAATTAGCGTTTCATCCAACATGAATTCCTTCTTACCTATGAGTTCCTTGGAGCCATTAAAAGAGAGAGTGAATGCCTCAGCCACCTGCTGGTGTGACCCTTGAACTTTCTCACAAAATTTGTAGCAGCTAGCATCTTTGAAGAACTGACAGAATTTTGGATGTGTTTCCAGGTAGCTGATGTCTCTGAATTCTTTGCTAAGAGCAGGAACTCCCTTCTTCACTTGCTGAATGTGCTCTTGAGTGCCTACGAAAATTCAATTCAAGTTGTGTGGAAGAGTTTTAGCAGACCAACTTTCAAAGGTGGTTTCGAGTGGTGAGGATTTATGCAATTGAAGGTGGTGTGTACTAGAGGATAGGGCACTGATTATGAGGGTTTTAACTGCTTGAGAAGTGATTGGGTAATAGGATGATGGCCTTTGGTGATATTTTCGAGACCACTTTCCTAGCAATTAGTTTTAATTCAAACTAGATATTTAGTGGATATTTTCTGCAGTTTGTTGGACAGATGGAGGGAAGACTAGGGTTTTGAATCACATTGGTCCTCATCAGATAAATAATGACCTCCTCTATCATTTAATTATGCCTTGATGCAATTTCCATATCCTTTCGTGCCTTATCATGATCTCTATTGTGCTAACGAGCTTTGATTTGATAGGTAGTTAACCATTTCCTCTTTTGTCCTTTTCAGTGATTAAGAGCACCCAGGATATTTTTTCTAACTGCCAAAACCAAAGATTTTGGTGGCTAATGAAACAATGAACTGTTCTCCTAAGCCACTGAAACTTTATTTCCAAACGGTCTTGTAAAACTTGCTTTCGACGAATTATAATCTCTCCGGATCTCTTTGTTTAATCGCCGAAAGATAGGCCTTTCAGTGGCTAATGAACCATCAACGCTTTCTCCTCAGCCACTGAAACTAACTTTTCCCCAACACATTTCATTTTCTTTCGGTGTTTAATGCCCTCCTTCAATCACTCACTAAGCTGCTGAAACCAACACTTTTCGGTGGCTAATGAGTGATTTGAAAGTCTTGCCTAAGCCACCGAAAGTCCCTTTTAACGAATAACTCAACGAGCTATATTTCGGTGGATAACAATGATCCTACATTAAATTTTTAGCTACCGAAACCAAAGCTTTTCAGTGGCTAATGAGCTGTTGGAAAACCCGCCTAAGCCACCGAAAGCTAAAACTTTGAATTTTATCAAATATCAAAATACCAGAAATCCACAATTGTTTGTCACCTTAAAATATTTCATAATATGACTTGAATTCTTCATCCTATCAAAAATAAATTTTCTGAGTGAACTTATTAAAAAATAAATTTATTTTGGGAGATAACATCTGGCTCCTACTTGGGGATGGGAACCTTCCTGTGAGGTCCCAAGAACGCCAGACCAAAATTCCTTTCCTGGAAAACAACTAAATAATTTAAAACTATCATCTACTGTTCCATTGGGCATGGAGTTTATTTTGTAAGAAAAAACAACCTACTAACTAATATTTTACAATAACAAGGCCTCAGAGCCTCAGATAAAATAGAGTTTCAGAAATCTCCCATTCATTGGGCCATCAAACACCACCTCCCCTTCCAGATTTTGCAATTTGAAGGTGTTGTTCTTCTATATCTGAGCTATCACAAAAGGGCCAATCCACAGAGAGTTAAACTTTCCATGTTTTCCCTTGTCCTTCCTGACAGTATCCCACTTGAGAACCCAATATCGAACCTGAAAGTTGTCCAGTTTTTCCCTTTTGTCAAACATGACCTTGATCTTCTGTTGATGAGCTTATAACTTTCCTATCACTTGTTCCTTGACTTGCTGCAACTCCACCAAATCCATCTTCCTGCTCACCATATCATTTGGTTTGTCTTCCTCCTCCTGAAAGAATTTTGCTAATGGTAGAATTAGCTGAATGGGAAAAATGGCCTCAGTACCATAAACTAATTTGAATGGAGAAGTACCTATAGATCTCTTGTCATTTACCTTATCAGCCCATAAAGCAAACTTTAGCTTAGAATCCCAGCTTTTCTGATTTGTCTCCAATATTTTTTTGATGATCCTGACTAATATTTTGTTAGATGACTCAGCCAGGCCATTGCCTTAAGGGTAATAAGATATGGAATGCACCAGCTGAATGTCGATTGACTCACACATGTTAACCAATTCCCTGGCTTTGAAAGCTAACACATTATTAGTCACTAGCCTTACTAGGAAACCAAACCTGATAAAGATATTCTCATATAAAAACTTCATGATGACCTGATGAGTTGCATTCCTAGTGGGTACTGCCTCTATCCACCTGGTGAAGTAGTCTGTGGCTACTAGGATCCATTTATGCTGACCACTATATGAGGGATTTATTTCACCTATGAAATCCAAACCCCATTGCTGGAAAGGCCCATTGACTACAATAGGCCTAAGGGGCAAGGATCTGAGCTGCTGCTTCCCTATAAATCTTTGGCACAGGTCACAAGCTCTCACAAAGGTACACACATCAGCAAAAGGGACAGGCCAATAGTACCCAGCCCTCAGAATGTTGTGGGCTATGGTCTTCCAGTAATGATGGCCTCCACATGTGCTTGAATGAAAGTGATGCATGACCTAAACTGATTCTTCTTTATCTAGACACCTCAACAAAACACCAGACAGATCTTTCCAATACAACAGTTTATCAACTACACAAAATTTAATAGACTTTAGTTTAAGATCTCGTGCTTGATTTGGAGTGAGACCAAAAGGAACTTCTAATTTTTGCATGAAATGAATAATACCTAACTACCGGTCACACGAGGACAAGTTGTTAGCCAGTTGTTGAATTTCATTCTGATCTTGAACTACTTCTTCTGCTACTTCAGTTTGAAAATTTGTTGAATTTACACAAGTGAAGTTTATCACCATTAGTTCATAGTTTTCATTAGCCATGAGTTTGGCCAGACCTTGGCCTCTTACTATCTTGGTGGGATTTACCTCTATTCCAAACTCAATAATCTTGGAAATCCATTTAGTTCTCTTTCCATCAATGTCAGGCTAAGTCAAAACATCCTTTACAGTAGCTGAAGGGACATAGGCAAGGAATTTTGCATGGAGAATGTAAATCTTGAAAGTTTTCAATGACTTAATGAAAGAATAAGCTTGCCTCTCAATGGGATCATACTTCAGTTCAACATCCCTCAATGTCTTGCTGAAAAATGCAATTGGATGATCGAGACCTTCATCATCTTTTTGTAATAGTACAGCTGTTACTGTGTCATAGGATGCAAAGGAGAATATGTAAAAACTCTTGGTATAGTCTAGACTAATCTAAGTGGGGGCTTCCATGATAGAATTCTTGATGTCTTCAAAAGAGCTTCTTTCCTGGTCAATCCATTTGATTTCTGCATCCTTTTTCAACATAGATGTTATGTGCTTTACCAACTCAGAAAAGTTAGGGATGAACCTCCTAACAAAATTTATCTTACCTAGAAAGGAATAAATATCCCTTTTTGACCTAGGTATGAACAACTTCTAGACTGCTTCAACCCTAACTGAATCAATCTTCACACCTTCAGCTAAGACTATGTGACCTAGGAGTTTCCCCTCACTGAGTACAAATTGGGACTTCTTAGGGTTGAGTGATATCCCAAACCTCCTACATTTCAGAAATACCCTCCTCAAGTGTTGCAAATGTTCATGATGGATGTGAGAGTAATCATTGAGGTCATCCAGGTATATAAGCACAAATTTGTCTTTCAATACTACAAAATATAGGTCCATGGCTCTCTAAAAAGTGTCCCCAACATTCATCAATCCAAATGACATTTTGGCATACATGAAAGTGCCCCAAGGAGTGGTAAGAGCAGTATTCTCTTGGTCATTAGGGTGCATAGAAACTTTGTTGTATCCATAAAAACCATCCAAAATTGACATGACACTAGCCCCTGAGCCTCTTTGCAATAGGTGTTCCATCTTGGGTAGTGGGTAGTTGTTTTTTTTGGAGCACTTGTTCAGATTTATGAAATCCACACATAACCTAATCTCCACGTTCTTCTTCCTTACCACCACTAAGTTTGCAATCCATTTGGAATACCTGAGGGGAATTATGATTTTGGCTTTGAGGAGATTATGGATTTGTTTTCAATTACAGGTAGTAGGAGAGGACTGATGGATGTCAGCTTCTGTTTGAAAGGGATGGTGTCCTTCTCCAAGAGAATCCTATGTTGGATGATATTGGTGTCATAGGTTTTCAAGTCACTGTACTCCCAGGCAAAGATATCAGCAAATTATTTTATCAGGACACAAAATTTGGACCTCTGATTAGCGGTCAACTTAGTGGACAGATTTATAAGTTTTGGATGGCTTTGGCTAGCTATGTTTTTCTCTTGGACAATAGGTTCTTGCTCATTTTTGGTAGTCTTGAGAGGGATATCATTATGATAAAAAATCTCTTCCAAGGGTACTAGACCCCGAGGTATATAATTATGGGGTAATTGAACAATATTATGATCAGCTACTTTATCTTTCAACTTGAGTTGTTGGGATTCTTCCATGTTTAGGTTTTCTTGATCTATATGCATATAAGAGAATTCATCTACTACCTGGGGGAATTTACTAAGATCATCATCATTCTCAAACACCTTCCAAAATTTCACATTATCTGGTAGGGAAGGTCTACACATGACTTGAATTCTTCATCCTATCAAAAATAAATTTTCTGAGTGAACTTATTGAAAAATAAATTTATTTTGGGAGATAACACACTCTGTAAGGGGTCAAGGAACTACAGGTGGGACTTGGTGGCATCAATGAAATCCTCTGGGGCCACTACAAGTCCATGTTGGAATCAATGACAATTTCATCATCATTGACTATTGCCCTGTACTCGGCCTCTACTAAAGAAAGAGAAATGGTATGTTGTTTCTTACTATACCATCATATAGGACCTTTAATAAGCATGAAAACAAAACATGAAGTTTATTTTCTGTCAGTGGGATCTCTAGCCCAATCCGAATGAAAAAATACAACTAGTTGAACTGAAGCACTAGCTGCACAGTGCACCCCGAAATTCTTTTTTCCCTGGACATACTCGAGGATTCCTTCCAAAGGAGCTCATGTGGATGGTGCATACATCTTCGTAAAAAAATTAAAACATAATACACATCAGGTCTTGTATGTGT
>LPNX010388706.1:22242-38963 GCA_001517045.1 Pseudotsuga menziesii | reverse complement strand
TTATTGAAATTCTATTGGTTCTTGAATTCCAACTCACAAAAACTTATTTTAGCACGTTTTCTTATAAGGCCCATTTTAGACCCCAAATTTCCTCTAATGAAGGTACAACAAACTACCAACTAGTTGCATGTACAATGTACAATCTACTAAAGGAGAATTGCCAAATTCACCTAGTTTAATGCCAGAAAGGAAAGGGCACTTGGCTACCTTACAATCAGCCATGTTAAACTTATTCATCAGGTATGAATCATAATTTGGTTTAATTAGCATGATTCCCCTTTCATATTGCTCAATTTCCAATCCCAAAATTTGACTTAGCAATCCTAGATCAGTCATGGCAAATTCACTATGTAGAGATGCCTTAATTGAACCAATTTGATTGTTGCATCTCCCTGTAATTAAGAGGTAATATACATACAATAAAACAACCTGAAAAATACCATAATCTTTCTGCAATATACATTTGGATCATATTTGCATCTAATGAAACCAATAGAGAGAAAGAAAGCATCATTTTTTGCATACCAAGCCCTAGGGGCTTGCTTGAGTCCATATAGTGATTTATTCAACCTGCAAACAAGTAAAGGATTCTCTTGGAAACCTTTAGGTGGATGCATCTATATCTCCTCCTATATATTACCATGTAAGGATGTACTCTTGACATCCATATGGTGCACTAGCCAACCCTTACTAGCTGCAATTGCTAGAACTAGTCTTATGGAATCCATCTTTGCAACCGGTGCAAAGGTCTCGGTGTAGTCCACACCATGGAATTGATATTATACCTTTTCATATAATATAGATTTATATTTCACATCTGAACCATCAGCATCATTATTGGTTCTAAATATCCACTTGCATTGAACAAGCTTCCTCTTGGGAGGAAGGGGAACCAATTCCCATGTTGCATTCTCTTGGAGAGAATGAAATTCTTCTTCCATTGCTGATTTGCATCTTGGGTCATTAAAAGATTTCTGATATGAATGTGGATCAAATACAATTATCATATAAAATTGCTCAGCAATATCACTTTCACTTTCAAAGGGATCATTATTAGATTGATATCTAGTCTTCCTAGGCTATTGGGGATTGCCTGCCAATTCCCTTGCAGCTTGTATGATTTTTTCATCCCATTTGGGACTTTATGGTGACTCATATACATAAAATTAATATACATCCATATAACTATTATAAATATCAGAAAATTCATAGCATGAATCATCACTTACTTCATCAAGGTGTTGGGGAGAAGAGCATTCCCCCGGTGCAAGCTCAAAATATGGTATTGGTTCCTCTTCAAATTACAAACTCCTCTCAATGAAAGTATTGAGTGTGGATGTGTTAAAGAGTTTGTAACATTTTGTATCTTCACCATAGCCAACCATGATGCAATCCTTTCTTTGTGGCTGCAAGTCCTTCCTCTTTTCAGAAGGAATTCGAGCCCATGCTCTTGATCCAAAAATCCTGAAATTTGAGACATTTGGTTTCTTACTAAACCATGCCTCATAGGGATTTTTTCCTTTGACTGATTTGTGGAATTAAATGACCTATATATGTGAAGCACAATTAATTTCCTGAGCCCATAGATTGGTACTTACATCCATTCCTCAATCATGGATGTGGCCATCTCCTTGAGAGATCTATTTTTCCTCTCGGTCACACCATTTTGTTGTGGTGTGTAGGGAGTTAATGTTGTAATTGAATGCCACAGTCCTCACAAAGTTGCTGCATATTCTTGTTGACATACTCCTTCCCATTATCAGTCCTAAGTATTTTAATCCTATCCCCACTTTTATTCTCTACTAAGGCCTTCTAAATATTCAATTGCTAAAAACCTTTAGATTTCAATTTAAGGAAGTACACCCAGCAGAATCTCGAGTAGTCATCAATGAATGTGAGTACATACCTTGATCCACCAAGGATGGAGTGGGTAGAGTACCAATCACATATGAATTTATTAACCCAAGTGGTTGTGTGGATCTCCTTTCCTTCCCCTTCTCATAGATGTGCTCTGGATGCTTCCAAACTACACACCCAATGTAAGCTCCATTTGATGATTTGATATGAGGAATTCCTTCCACCATCTCATCTCTGTGTAGTGCTTGGAGGTACATGTATTTCATGTGTCCAAATATTTCATTCCATATCTTGGAAGTATCATTGGCATGTAAGAGGAGCACTTGTTCATTGGAACTAGGGAGGAAATTCGAGAACTCATAGATCCTCTCTTGGTGGTATGCATACCCAATTGACACAACTTGGTTTGATGAGATTTATGCAATCTATACCAAGTCAAAAGTGAATGTCACTCTATTTGATTCTCTTGTAAGGGTCATCTGATAGACTAAAAATAAATTTTCTACCAAGTATGGTACATATAGCACATCACTAAAGTAACCTTACTCCAAATCAATCCTACCAATTCCCTTGGTCTGGATTTCAGATTCATCTCCCATTCAAACTATTGGGATAGCATTCGAATGCATGGAGGAGATGATCTCTCTTGAGGAAACCATGTGTCTGGAATCCCCTGAATAAATGATGAATCTTGAGAATTATAGGTACCTTCTACCAAGTCATGACATTTCTCCTTGTTGTTTGAACTGGAGGTGCCATCATTCTTCCTTGTGCCATCTCGGATAGGGATGTTATATTTCTCCAGCAGCTATGCCATCTGGTCAATTTTTTTCTTCAAGCATGGGCTCTCTAGATTCCATCCCTTGTGTCAATATGTACATTTGGTTTTATTTTCACTTATTGTCCTTCTGCTTGGGAGGATTCGAACCCCCATCACTTGATTTGGGTTTTATTGATTTCCTCTTCTCTGGATGCTTCAAATTATTTTCCTTTTGCTTTCCCTCGGAGGCATTTGAAACACCCATGGAAAAATATTAATCCTTAGCCTTGATGGTGGCCATTATAACTAGATAGTCTTGCTCCTAGGTGAGGGATTCCATGAAGCTAGCTAGTGTTCGAATTTTCCAGTTTTGAAGTGTCAATTTTTTGGAATGAAATGTGCTTACAAACACTGAAAAATTCTAGCCCCAACTTCAAAAGAATGGATGGTATCAACTGATCCTGTTTCTTCTCAATCCCACATTGCTTTAGTTGAAGCACTAGAGACTTGAAATTAGTGAAGAACTCCTAGATAGTCTCAAAATGCACTGGGATGAGGCTTATGATCTCGTTCTCAAGATGGTGTCATATCAGTTCATCAGTTTTCCCAAAGAGTGATTCTAGCTTTACCTAGACTTCATTTGGGGTTGTTAAATTGTCTATATGAAACAAGAGCTCTCTTGAGATAGCCAGGCATAAAATCCATATGCTTCATCAAGTTTATTAACGTACTTAGATTTTTCTACAGCATAGTTTGGGTCCACCTCTGTTCCCATGGTAACTTTGTAGAGACCCTTGGATCTCAACTAAATAACCATTTCTTCCTTTCAATGAAATAAATTGAAGGGGGGAATCAAGATGTGGGTTGCTTCCATTTATGCCTGCGCTAATGGTGAGAAATTTGATGAATGTCCTACAAAAACACTCAGTTTTATCTGGAATTTATCTAAAAAATGTAGCTCAAATGCTCAATATTGATTTGCAACTCACTAAACTGCAACCTAGGAATTCACTCTTGACATCTATATGGTGCACTTTCCAACCCTTATTAGCTACAATTGCTAGAACTAGTCTTGTGGAATCCATCTTTGCAACCGGTGCAAAGATCTCTTATGGACTTGAGAGTAGCCCTTAGCAACTAACCTAGCTCTGACACCATGTGAGAATTTATATCCATGGCAATATCTAGGAGCCTTAAAGAAACTCACAAATAGAATTTCATGCAAAACCAACAAAAAACATTAAAATAGAACAATTTTACACATGCAATGTGAACTGAAACTGGATATTATTTGATTACCTGGCATGTGAATATGTTAGTAATAGGTTTATGTTATAATTAAAGTGATTCATGAGGCTTGGGAATCACAAAATTATTGTACATGTGAAATTGGCCAAATTGGCCTCAACCCACGCTAGGTGGGACAAACTCGCTCCAACTCAGCCCAAATGTCGATGAATACATGCATGGACATGGATGAAGTGGGTTGGAGAAATCATGACTCCTTAGAAAGCGTGGGTGTGCAAAATAAGGTGATTTATAGGCTCTAGGTGGAATTAAATTCTCCAAAATAG
The DNA here is from genome assembly GCA_001517045.1 of Pseudotsuga menziesii. Lineage (NCBI taxonomy): Eukaryota > Viridiplantae > Streptophyta > Pinopsida > Pinales > Pinaceae > Pseudotsuga > Pseudotsuga menziesii. The sequence continues at coordinate 34,772 of LPNX010388706.1, read as the reverse complement.
TCCAAAATTGGACAAAATCCACCTCTAGTGCTTGTAGTCAACCACAATGTCCACATTCAATGAATGGGAGCACACCAACAATGATGAGGTGTAAATTTGGAGGTTTGATTGATATAGAGCACTCATGTAGGTGTGAAAGCCCCAATTTAACTATTTTTTATGCCCAATTAAGCTACCTAAGTCCAAACCATAGTGTATTAATGCACAAATGCAATACACTTGACGAGGGACATTGAATAAGGTAGTAAGGGGTTGGGTTACTTCTCTAATATTGTTCAAAATTCCTATAAACCATTGCTTCTATTTAATTTGACCTATTAGTGTGAGAAATATTTGATTCAAGTAGTTGATGGACCATGATTCATTGCGATTTATGATTTTTGTGTTTTTCACATGAATTAGCATTAACTAAACCACATTTATCCTTTCCTACTTGTTCATCACTCCAAATTGTATAACTACGGTTACTTGGTTCTATTTCATAGTCTGTCAACACATAATCCTGCTTCAGATATCCTACCTATGGAGGGAACATCCGTAAGAGTATGCACAACTAGCTAAGCCCTTGTTTGCAATATGTATATTTTCCTTGGCCTGACCCATTCTCTTGAAAAATAGAGTATGTCAATGCAACACTCATTCTCTCCCATGTACCCGAGAATTCTTTATCCTTTTTTCAAGCTAATAAATGAAAAACTAAAAAGGGGGAAACTTGAATCGTGTCATATTGAATCCTTGAAACAAAGGATATAGTCAGCAATAGTTTCCTTGAACATGACACATAATTTTGTATCCAGTGTTAGTACACCATTTACATTTTCCTTAGGAATATGTACCAATAATCTGAATAGATCTCCACTGATAAGTTATCATTCCTATCACCAATGGATCTTTCGTTAATTATCTGGAATTGAAAATTTTCACAATGGTTGGTTACTTGAGTCTTATGTTTCCAAGTGTCCACTCTTCTTCATGTTATGTGTTCAAGGGAAATCAAACCAGTGTCGTCCATTCATCAAATGTTCATGACCAATCATGTCTTCCTTCCATGTGTCAGTATACAGTGTTGGATATTGTAGCTCTACCAATTTATATTAGCCTATGATCTCAATTTCGTCTCAGTTGATGTGGGATGCATTAATTCCCTCCTTCTAATGTATCTCTTCCTATCAATGCCAAATCATCATCTAGAAAATGGATCATAAGAACCCCAGTCAGTACCTTGGATCTTGTAGTAATTAGTGGCAAGTTTCCTCGCAAATGACAGTGGGTATAAATCAAAGGCCCCTAATTGTTTGATTCTAAAGTGTTTGACATAAAAAAACCCATTCACACATTTTAGTTTATACTCAAGTACCTTGAAATCCATCATCATTATTGGTGGGCCTCCTCGTATCTGTTAACGACATACATCAATGACTGGTTATCAGATGGTGTTTAATTATGCTGGACATAAGCTCATTTATTCACATGATATAAACTCATATTATCATTTGTTTGTATTCATTACCTTAGAAAATACAGTTGTATCACTCATCGATTCACTTCCCAAGTTTCACAAAATTAAAATACCATTTCAAAGTATCATGAAGACAAGGATATGTTGCGCTCATCAAATGTGCACTTATACGTTTTTACAAAATTTACTTTTGGCATGGATCCAATTTGTATTATTTGTGTCCATCCTTGTTTAATACTTCTGAGCATGGGTATACCTACCTCACAAAGATATTTTGTATTTGGGAAATTTCCTTGTTTGACTTGTAGGTGTTTCTCCAACTCTTTCCTTCATAAACCATCATTTTCCATCATTCCTTGATCGCTAAAGAGTATCAATATAAAGAGTATCAGAATGAAAGAGAAATCAATGTATTTTTTCCCTTAGCATAACTTCAGACCTCACACATTAGGGGGAATCTATTAACAATAAAATTAACACCCTCGAAGATGATGATCTAAAAACATATCTTCTTTTCACCCGTAACATGAAGACCAAAATTTGGAACAAATTGAGAGCTTTGATCTCTCATCGAACCACTGCTTCTGCAAAGGAAGAAGTATGTGAAGACAAAGGTTTCTCTAAAGAGTTCAATACCAATACTACTCAAGGTTCAAAACCTAGTTACCACAACTCTTGGAGTAGAAAGAATACATGGCATATCTATTAATTGTCCTAAAACCATGGAAGTTCAAGTAAAATGCCTAAAAACTAAGTAAAGTGGGTTTTCTGAAGGAAATAATAAAAAATATTCAAAAATATTAAATCCACATTCATGGTTAGTGATTAGGGACATAAATCCTAATGTTACATAAGAAAGGCATATGAGGTGAAAGAGGAGGGACAAGAGAGAAAATCAATTACATGCTGAAGGATTTGGAGGCTAGATAGAGTCTTTTTCATATCAATTGTTTTTGTGATCATTAGCTTTGATGGATAAGGATGGTTTAGAGAAAAGGAGAAATGGATTCACATATTATTGGGTTGTAATCATTTTTCTCTGGTTCTTAATATGATGCAATTCAAGTTTCCCACAAATATTGTGATTGAATCTATGTATTTTCATATATTTTTGTCAATGTTTGGTAGATAGATATCATTTCACTAGTGGAAAATGAGAGATTAGTGACCAGGAGACCAAATTTTTTGGTCACCACAGTTGTTTTCAAGGGATAAATGACCAAATATAATAAATTTAAGTGAGATAACTAAAAAAGACCAAGATAAATGACCACTTTTGGTCACGGGATAAAAACCAACTAAAAACGACCAAGATAAATGACCAAATTTGGTCATGAGATATCTAGACTAAAAATGACCACATAACAATTGGTCATTTTTAGTTGTCACTCCGGCAATGAAAAAATTACAAATTTGACAATGAATTTGTACATTTTAAGGGGGTCTCTGAATCCATCTGCAGTGTTAGAATTTAGTAAATTAATAATGTATTGTCACAACTCAACATGAATTGACCAAATTAATATAATATATAAAATACACATTGGTGGCCTTGAATGTGCATCTCTGGGGTCTCTCAATCCATCTGCAGGGTTAGAATTTACTAAATTGTAGACCCCCTCATGTACACAACTCAACTATTTTACTTTGTATGTAAATCCTAAGAAAAAAGTTATTACATTTTTTTTTAATAAGTAGCAATTCAATGAACTAAACTTTCTATTATTTGTTGAAAGAGTTCTCAATATTTTAACTAAAACAACTCGACTGCTGACCAGTTTATGATTTGACATTATTATGTAATGTGAGCCCATTTTATTTGCAGCTATAACTCCTTTCCTCTATTGAAATTCTACTGATTTGGGGGTTTAAAGTCTCGACACCTTTGGCCAATTCGAACCCGTGACCTTTGAGCTTCCTGTTCTCAGTTGGACTACCAACGATGAATTTAGTGTAGCTCAAAGCCTTAAATATTCATTTTCTCACCCTCTTGATGGTTATTTTATTTGCTATTTGGGTTTTTAGGCGGCAATCCTTTCTTCTCAACATATGGAGCCATTTCTTAGGCCCTGAGGCCTGGGGTATTACTGTATTTTTGTAGAGTTACTTTTTGGCATCGGGATCATGAAGTCAGATCGAGGAAACATTGCTAGAATGATAGGATAAGTTCTTGTCTTACAAAGACTTGAAGAAGCTAGTTAAATTTATATCGAATGCAAGGGAAGCTTCGCCTTCTTCCCTTGGCAGCGATGAGATCAAAAGCGGCTCCAATGAAGTTCCCAACAAAAGGTGAAAGATCTCTGGTGGACCTTTTGAAGCAGGTGATGCTTCAAATGACAATGTAAGTGGTTATCTCTAAATAGGGTTGTGGGGCTCTATATTTCGATTGCAGTAAAGGAAAAATGACCGCGAAGGAATTTTTGGAAGGGTTTTAACAATTTTCATAAAGTCAGGTCGGGCAGCTTTACATGAAGAATCAAAGACTAGTTTAATTTCATATATTCAAAAGAATCAACTTACATATTCATTTCCCTTGGGAAAACAGTAATGGAAGGCATCACACATTTAAATAGTATCACGCACATCATTTATTTCTTTATTCATCCTGTAATTAATTCTTTGTTGCACACAGATTTCTTACTGGTTGCACTATTACATCATAATCTCAAATAAATTTATACAGATTCACACCCATTTATATTGCTAAATTCAAGCCCAACAATAATGATTCATACATGGCAAGATTGTTAATGTAATCAAGCTAATTGAACACAAATAACTTCATTAAAGGAATCCTTCAAGTCTTCAACATGATACCTCATCATTTGCTCTCTATACAGCTTAACATGTGTTGTCAATAGTAGTTATAGTGGTATATGATCAATCTAGTTCCATTCCCTACTCATATTTATTGAAATCCTTTACTCCAATGCTTCTATTCTTGGGAGGAATGATGAGGAATTAGAAATAGTAAATAAGGATGCATCATCGCCTTACCCTTAGATTTCTTATGCTAGACACCCAAGATGATGGAGTCACTTCAATACCCTTTCTTTTTACCAGGAAGATCAGATGTTTAGGGGACAAGTATTAGAACAACTTACCTTGGATACAAACTACTAGAAATACATATTTACTAGCCCTAGAACATTGGGTCTTGGCTTTGGATGGACTGCTATTAGAACTTATCCTTCTATTTATACAAGAGGAACCCTACGATGATGGATTGAGTTACTTACCCCCGAGTAGACCAGGAATAGCACTAGGGAATGGGACAGTCTTAAAATCCCTTATAAACCTCACACTTACAATATTTAGATATTGATAGGCCCTATTAGGTCTTTGGAGGGACTTATATCAGACCTTAGAAGCCCTAGGTGTATGGAATGGATGGACTTGCTAGTCTTGCTGGTCTTACTGGTTGGATGGGCAATGCCATCTTTTCGTACTTAATTTTCCACTTTTACAGGGAGCGAGGTACAAGGGAAAGCAGATTTACATGCCTTGGCCATAACCGGAGGCCTCTGCAAAATGTTTTGGTATATTCTGTGTGTGAACCAAACAAAAGGAATTTTAATAGTATTACATATTTTACATGCCTTGGCCATACCCAAAGGCTCCTGCAAAATTTCTCAATATATTCTGTGCTAACCATTATTGTTTTTGTTCTTCAAAAACAACATTCTGTGCAAATCCCCATATCTCCAACTTGCCTTTGCAATAACCAAGTCCCTGAATCATTGGTGAGCATGGCTCCCTATATTTAGCACATGTATATCTAAAGTTTCTTGTAGCTCTTGAGCACTCCCGGACACTTGCTTTTAGTTAAATGGGAAACTCTCAGTTCAAGTCATAACAATGTAAAATATGGTAGAATATTGATATATCAATTTATAGAGTGTATGGGTGCATTCCATACAAATTTGATATATTTTATGAACCTAGTTGATTAAACTTGGGCATGTCACCTGATTATCAAAGAGGGGCGTCAAGCATGTTCTCCCACTTTCAGGATACAAAGTTTTTCTCATTTCATTTAGACTTGGTCATCTCCCTCAATTATGCATAGAAGAGAGCATTACTACCCATTCAAACTCCCATAAACCTGGCTTGTAGTGAATCTATCAAAGAGCACTGGGTAGTCTCAATGATCCCACTACTTACCTTTCCAACTTCAATTATTTCTGTAGGCTAAACCAAGTATTACCTAAATCCATGCGATAAGGGCGGGCATGTAGTGAAGAGTTCGTTGATTTTGGAATGGGTTTAAAGGTTTTCATAAAGTCAAGGCGGGAAGCTTTACATGAAGAATCAAAGACTATTTTATTTTCATAATGGTCATGGAGAAACCTTGGGCTTTTAGCTGCTTTTGTTTTCCAGGATGTAGCAGGAACTTGCACTATGTAAGTGTTAACTAGAAGTGTCTTAGACATGTGACATTTTGCAGTAACAATGTTTTATTGGTTAACTTGCACCTTTTGTATAGGCTGGGACCAGTGAATAATGAACCAAAGGAAAGAAAATTTATTGCACAGAGAAAGCGGGCCAAGCCTACAAAAAGAACATGACCCGAAGCATTAGGCTATTGCAGATCCTTAAGCATTTTTCTAGTAGGAATGTGTAAGTAAGTGGCCCTGTGTAATATATAGATACAAATTGTACAATGTTCACCCATATAGGCTAGGCATGCAATTTTTTCCCCAATGCATTGAATTAGTCATTCCCCATGATCAATTTCATGATCTTTTGAGATTTTAGGTGAAAGAGTCCCCATAAGATGAAAATTCAGAAACATACAAGAATGTGACAAGCATGTTTAACATTTTGCAAAAGAAGCAAGCCAGATTGTAGGCTTTGGTTCTAGATCGATTTTTATTTTCCCAGACAGTAGAAAGCATCTTTTCACTATCATTTATAATGTGTTTCATTGCAAATTCACCCTCCCTCTACTCATATGAGACCCAATTCTTAATGATGATTTCTTTGCATTCCATAATGTCAATCTAATACCGGTTAAATTTAGACGGTGAAGGAGCCTTTTTATTCTCATTCCTCAATTATAGAATGACTATTGCAAAATCCATTCCACCATATGTTATTGTCAAGGATTTGTACTCCCTCACTGAGTTAAGGAGTTCCCTTCACCAAAAATATATCCAAATGCTTTCCATTAAAGTGTCCATAAGATCTTTTGTTAGTCCAGGTTGGTGCAAGGTTGATAGGTTCCACATTGATTAACCTAGATTCCTTGATCTTGGAAGAATTCAAATAAATGGTCATTTCTGGCTGAAGGCCCCCATCTTTTTCTATTTCTAATTGTTATATTCATTGCTCCAATATGATAAAAGACCAAGGAGAATATAAAATCCCCCTATCCCTGATATCTTCCTAAGAACTCTATCTATACTCCAAAATTCCATAAATATTTAACAGATCTAGATACTATTTTAATTCTTTAAAGAAAACCATGACTAACATAGCACAAACAGATTTTATGCTACTTAGCTTGTCAAATTTTGTTTCCATATGGTCACCAATCCTTCTGAATTCCCTTGAGACTCTAAGAGTTCGTAGTACGTACACTTGAATTGCTAGTTTGGAAAACTATTTCTCAAAGATATCATGCAATTCTTCTCCTATATCCTTTTTTATCCCACGATTTGGTATCAACAGAAATTCATAGTCCTATATATGGATTTAAAAATGACTCAATAATTTAGATATGTTCAAAATATATTATGTGAGAAAGATTTTATTATAATATTTATGGAAAATAATATATGAGATATATTTTATTTTAAAATTGATGAAATGCTTCTGTCAATTTGCTTTGGTTTGTACCGGTCATTTTTTATATCATCATTTCCTATACATGTGCAGAATGAGCTCTCAGCGATTCTGAGGTTTGGTGCCGAGGAGCTCTTCAAGGAAGATAAAAATGAAGAGGAAGCAAAGAAGAAACTTGAGAACATGGATATTGATGAGGTACTTGAAAGAGGTGAAAAGGTTGAGTCAAAGGAAACTAAAGAGGAGGGTGAAAGTGAACTCTTAAGTGCATTTAAGGTAGGTAGTATTTCTGATATTTTAGACTGTTTGTTTCTCTTGACATCTTTAAATCTGTAATAGTGCATTACTTAAGTGAAAATAAGGGGTATAAAAAGAGAAAACATCTAGAGGGATAACTTTTTGTAAAATACTCCATAGTATTAACATTGGGTTGTTGATCACTGAAGCTTTCTCATTAATTAAAACCAATGATCACAACATTGAAAGTCTGTGGGATCAATTGGCCAATGAAATCTATTTGTGATTTAGTCAATGGGAGAATGAATCATGGGTAAAGAGAATGCATGGCTAGTTCTTTGTCAATACCCATTTTTCAACCCATCAACAATACACTGCAGGGGGAAGCCCAATCCCAATGGCCTTGAGCCTATGGTTGTAGGTGACAATGCCTGTTAAATGACATACTCCGTGTTCTGTGGGTACTTATTCTAACCTTAACCTGCTTATATAACATGTGCACTGCATCCCTCCATTTCGTTGGCACCCCCATCTCTACCAATCTCACCTAAATTTTGTGTTGTGGGACGGTTTCAAATACCTTATGTAAATCCTCAAAGAAGTACCATAGGCCTTCCTCCTTATTCTCCAAGTTTTTCAACCATGTGCCTCAGTTTTTAGCAATGATCAACAGTTGATTTGTAAACAAGATACTTATAGCCCTCTTGTTTTATCAACATGGATTTTCTGTATAAATTATATTTTTCTTTGTGCTTAGTGCAACTATGAGTGAAAAAATTCTCAGCTTTTGATCATGAACAGGAAGAAACGAATGTTTCTATATTTGGTTTTACTGCTTAGTTTACTATCTTGCAATGGAAAAATAAAAATCAATTCCAAATACAACATTCAAGTGCACTATGTCAATCCCAGTAGTTAGTGAATCACACATCTATTATGCTAGCTGAAGGCACTCAGATTCAAAACCCAAAAAGGCAGATTAGCCTTTGCTGCTAAATTAAACAAGGCATAACATAATGGTTCTGCTATTGGCCAAAGGTTTAGTCTGCTATTTGCATGTGCCTACACAGCACTCTGTTTGGTGGAGGTCAACTCTGCTTATTGAGTTGGTTGTCTCAACCAAACAAACCATGACAGTAATACATCCAATGCAAAGACTAGAGTTAAATGTGCCCCCTTGACATTAATTCTAACCATTAGAGTCACAATACTCACAGTGTATATTGAGTCCATACTAGTACATTTCAGAAGACAACATTTTATACCAATTGCATAATATAATTTGGTGGCCTAGCACAACTGCTATTTGAAAGAGGGATAGTTTGGATTAAGGATTGGTGGTTCTTTCTTTCCATTCAGGTTGCGAAATTCAACACTATAGAAGATGATGGAACTTTTTGGAGTCTAATTCAACCTGAAGCAATATCAAAAGCTGAAGTATGTATGAGGCAACTGTACAATCCAAAGTATGTTGTGACAACTTCATTGATTATGCTAAATAGTGCATGATATATGTGTATAGGATGCCAAGAGTGTTTAGGTTTTATTGTGACAACTTCATTGATTCTGCTAGACAGTTCATGATACATGTTTAGGATATATTTTTTTTTAAATTTTACTTTCCTGTTAATTTTGGGGCCAGCTTTTTAATTAGCCAAATATTCTGGCTTGGTTCCTTGGTTGTAATTGTTTCAATTGTGTTTAGTGATTGGGATGTTAAGTTGTAGAAAGACACCATTGACAGAGGCTTATTTTTGAAGGAAGCATTGGCACCACATGCTGCAAGAAGCACCAAAAGTTATGTCGAGGTTTCTCAACCTGACAGAATTGGAAAAAGGAGGAGGAGAGGAGGTGAAGTGCAAGAACGGTTGCAGAAATCTCTGGAAACGTTTCAGAAGCACCTGTGCAAACTTTGCTACCTCGAATAGAGGGTGATACAGGTTATGTTTGTGAATGGGCAGGTGGCAGGCTATCAAAGAAGGATGCCAATAATTTTGTAAAAGCGGTGAGATTTCTGACTGTGAAATATATGGTTTTCTTAATCTATCCTAAATGATGAATCGGGATAATTAATGACAGTGATTATTGTGTTTTCTAACTGTCTTATGAGTTTAGCTGATGCATCTTTTACAGATTGCACAACTTGTTTCTTTTCAAATTTCTTGCCTTTGCTTTCTCCTAGATATACCAAGCATGTTTATTGATATTTCAGTGGCGTTAGTGATTTTATCTCAAGCCTTATCCAGGTATTATTTTAAGAGTGAAATTGTATGTACACAAATTGTTTTCCTTTCTCGCTTTCTTCTAAATGTAACAAACACGTTTATTGATATTTCAGTTTCCTTGTTGATTTTATCTCTAGTCTCATCTAGTAATATTTTAAGAGTGTGAAGCTTATTCATACGCAAATTACTGGGCCTTTTTTGCTTTCCTCACATATGGAATGCTTGTGAATTATAAGTTCCATTGAATTTTTATTTGTTTTTTATTTAGATTGAAGCATCATTGACTAAGAATTCCAATGATGTTTTTCTCAACTATCAAGGCTAAGGTTGAAATTATAGTCACGTGTATCTAGTCCATGCTTCTTGGAAGGATCATGTGACAGTAGAGAGTGAAAGAAGCCATATTATTTCTTCAAGTGTTTCAACTGAGCATATTGTTTCAAAAATTTGGAAATATGGACATCTACCCTTGAATGAGCTGCTCTTAACTCTTCTTTGCACGCAACTAGATCATCCTTGATTGTTTGTATCTCATGGTCACTTTCTTCTTTTACTGCCCTTTTTTCGTTCATAAGTGCTAAGATTTTGTTTTCTGCATCTGCTAGCTCACTCTCAAGGGACTGCAACCTTTCAAAAACTTATCCAACTTAGTATCTCGTATGTTAGCTTCTCCTTTGAATTTCATAGATTCTTGTTCTGCAAATCCTATCTTTTTCTGTAGTTCATTGACTGATTTACCAAGCCAATCAATTTTCTTCACTGGATCCTGGGATAAATCTTCACCTGTAAAGTAAATAGCACTTAATTTCTTTATTATACTCTGCATTGTACTATTGTTGTCAAGTAACCGCTTCTCTAGCTCAACACAATGATTTTTTACGAAAATTGCATATGCTTCTAGACTTTCAAAGTGCTCCAGCTCACTTGAGAACTTGTTGATTCTCTACTTATGTTCAGTAATAGCTAAGCCACACAGTTGTAACGCCATTTTTAGCTGCTCCTGCTCTACTACTTTTTCATCCATAGATTGCTTCCAATTGTCTCGTTGTTGAGCTAACCTTTTTTCACTGCCATAGTCAATTTCTCCCTTATTACTGCCGATCTCTCTTCTACCTCCTCAAGCTGTTCCTGTAGAGCATCCTTTTTATTTTTTACCATCTCTAGCTCTTCAGTCATTATTCTATTTTGCTGCATAAGGATTTATATCTCTACTCTATGTGATTCCACTTCTAAATAGACCTCTTCTTTCTTTTTTAGTCATTTCTTCTAGTTCTATGTTATTTGCAATCATTGTAGCCTGAAGACCTTGAAGCTCCATCATCTTTGCATTACCTCTTTTATTAAGCTTTTCAACTTCCTCAGATAATTCATTTATCTTAGCTATGAGTTTCCTGATACATCTTTCGAGATACTCCCCCTTACTGCAGCATGATGAGAATTCCTAAAGATCTTGATCTTTCGACACTTCAATAACCATATCCAATAGTCTCTTCATACAGTCTTCTGTAATTGAGCTCGTATCAAGAATGTTTGATTCCAATGGGACTCACTCTTATGATGATCAACAAGTTCATCAGATAAACTCTCTTACTGGGATGCCTCTTGAACTACTTGCTCGGTTAGAGATTCAAATTTAGAATTAAGTTCCTCGAGATTTTTCACATATTCCTCTTTTTTGTGGTTTACTTTCAAGATATTTTCCTCTAGGATTTAAATTTTCTACTGTCCTCTTTGACTCCCCCAATTCAAAGGTAGATAGATCAACAATTCTTTGATCATTCTCAATTTCATGCTTAAAGTGAGCTTCATCCTGTTGGGCTTGAGTCAGTGCTCTCCTGAGCTAATCAATCTGAAATTCTGGATCAATTGATTGCATTGATGTTGGTATATCAACATTCTCAAGAATCTGTTCCCATCTTTGAATAAGATGGTTCCTTTCAAACAAAGACTTCTGTAGTATATCTAACTGTTCAACTACACTACATGAGGAGCTACATATGTAGGATGTATGAGCGAGGGTCACTTTTACATTAAGAGGTGACCACAGTGGCATTTTAATTGGAGTTTGTTGATTACAACAAAATATTTATAGGTTGTTTGAGCCTCTCATGGTATCTGGCTAGCCCATCTCCACACTTTGAGTTCACCTTTCCATCACCAGTGAAAACCAATCCACTAGGTCCAATCTGAAATGCCCACACCTCATTCCTTATGAATACTCTGCCTCGTTCACTGAAACTGAGAAAAAAACTATCATTGTTATTGTACCCATATCTATGAGAACATTCATGCACAGTGTGATTGATGGTCTGCACACCAATTAAAAAACTAACACAATGAATTCCATAAATGAGTGCATGAAATATTTCCTAGTGCCCAAACTATTTTTAAACCCAGCAGAAAATGACCCTGAAATAGCCTATAAGCATTCTAGATTCCAATCTAATGCCTTCCCTCTGCAAGAAAACAGAAAACCATTTCCATTTTCCAGTATCTTAGTGGGTGTTCCACTGTATTATCAGATTTTGACACTTTTGCAGGTTGGTAAAGCTTGTGGCGATAAATGGCGGTAAAGTTGAATATGATGTAACCATGATAGCATACAATAAGAAAGAGGTAAGATGGTTTGTTATGGTAGTAGGAGGAAGAATATGTACTTAAGGTGAGACATTTATGGAGCCCTAATTATTGAACTACGCTAGGGTAAGAAGAAGGAACAATAACAATAATTAGTTATTATGTTTTTTCATCATCAAAGAACGTATATGTCTTATAGGAAGTGTTGTGTACAGATCTACTTTGTTTTTGGAATGGGAGGTATT
>LPNX010388706.1:1056-22095 GCA_001517045.1 Pseudotsuga menziesii | reverse complement strand
GGCTATGGACTTTGTATTTGGTCTTGAAGTATATGTCTTATGGCCTTTGTTATGGATCTTATTATATGATCCATATAAAGTGGTATTGACCATTAAGTAATACATAACAGGAGGGCTCTACGTAAGTGTCTATATAAGCCTAGGGAATTCTTATATACTTATGTTTAGGTGATGTTGTTAACCTTATGGGTTACCCTTGCCACTAGATCCCATCTAAACATCCCTTTCTTATATACTTATGTTCAGGTGATGTTGTTAACCTTATGGGTTACCCCTTCCACTAGATCCCATCCAAACATCCCTACCACCCAAACAGCCCATAGAACCCCCCTAACATCCCAAAGCAGCCCCTACCCTTGGTGGTGGTATTAAATTTGATAAATAAAAAACCTACTAACAGCCCATAGAGACCTCCTAACAACCCCTCCTAACAGCCCATAGAGCCCTCCAAACAACCCCCTCCAAACCATCCCACCTCCCAAACATCCCATAGAGCTCTCCTAATAGCCGATCCAAATAGCCCACCTACCGAAAAGCCCTCCTCCTTCCTTCCTAACAGTCCATAGAGCCCCTCCAAACAGTCCCACCACCTCCGACAGTCCCACCACCCTCCAAACTATGGATATTATTTAACATCGTAACTTCATCTTAATCTATTTTACTGGAAAGAAAAACATCACCCTTCTTGGAACAATTATACCGGAATTTGGTGGTGGTTAAAAAATATCTACTGTATTCTCTCTTGCCATCCTAGTACCTGATGATTCCCCTAAAATTAATAGTAAATTATAACTTTATTTATAATATTTTTATCTTTTGTTATGTTTTTTTTAATGAGTCTGACCAAAACCTTGGGTGTACTTTTTATCATATTCACTGAGATCAATGTATACTTCTCATGCTGTAAATCGAGACTACCGCCAAGTTTGAGAAATCCTTTCTGAATTCTTGTTGGCATGGATTAATCAATTGAGTCTTTGTGATATTAGGCCATGACTAGAAGTAGACAGTGAGGTTAGGGATCCATTAATCTAAGGCTCCCCTATTCATTTTTCCTCCATATTTTGGTATCTTGTTGGAAGGTGGATGGTTTCTCCTTTTGTTGCAGGGCTTGTTGTGAGATTTTCATGACATATAGATGTAATGTAGAGGTAAAGCTTGTGGCAATAAATGGAAAGAAATGAGCGAAGATGTATGTGCTTCTCTCTTTTTTTAGAAGCTTTTGGCTTGAGTAATATCTTAGCTTTTGTTAGAGTAATATTTCAAATATAGGGAAAATTTTTGGTTGTTCAGGGAGGAGTTCCGCAAAACATTCAAACAAAAGCATCCTGATGTCAAAGGAGTTACGACAGTAATGTCTCATTCTCCTATTTATTTTGAAAATATTCTCCCTATAGATGTTGTCTGAATTTGCTCAATCTACTTATTTGAGATTCTTGTAGGACTCTAATCAAGGTACAACAAATGTTTTTTTTCTGGTTGGTAAAGCTTGTGGCGATAAATGGAAAGAAATGAGTGAAGTTGTATGTGCTTCTCGCTTTTGTTAGAAGCTTTTGGCTTGAGTAATATCTTAGCTTTTGTTTGAAATTTGAAGTCTTTCATGGCTTTACATTTTGTTTGTTACAGGAAAAATCTCCCTACCTTGCTAAAGCTACACAAGTAGATTCTCCATTTGATGTTGTAGCATGCTTCCTAGCTATAGGGATGGCCATTATCCTCTCAGAGAAAAGGAGACTAAGAATAAAAATTGTGAAGCCATGTATGTGAAATGTAATGCCAAAGATAAAAATGTTTTTTTTTTGTTTTCAGTTTGTGTATAATAAGTATTTTTTCTGTTCAATTCTTTGGAATATTCAGGAAGAAGGTTCTCAATGCCAAAGAGAAGTCAAACGAGAAGCGGGCCAAACCCAAAGTAGTAAAGGATCCAAACCAACCTAAGAGGCCACCAGCTGTTGTTTTTGTATATCTGTATTCATTTCCTCTCCCCTCTATCGTGCAATTTTCTTTATTATCATATAGTAGTATCGTCGCTACTTTGTTCTAACTTCTAATAGCCCTTTGAGATAGTTATTGAGAAATTTTGGTTGTTCAGGGAGGAGTTCTGTAAAACATTGAAACAAAAGCATCCTGATGTCAAAGGAGTTACAACAGTAATGTCTCATTCTCCTATATATTTTGAAAATATTCTCCCTATAGATGTTGTTTCAATTTTCTCAGTCTACTCATTTGAGATTCCTATAGGACTCTCATCAAGGAACAACAATTTTTTTTTGCAGGTTGGTAAAGGTTATGGCGATAAATGAAAAGAAATGAGCGAAGCTGTATGTGCTTTTCGCTTTTTTCAGAAGCTTTTAGCTTGAGTAATATCTTAGCTTTTGTTTGAAGTCTTTCATGACTTCACATTCTATTTGTTACAGGAAAAGGCTCCCTACCTTTGCTATAGCTGCACAGAAATGAGCTGAATATGATGTAACCATGACAACATACAAGAAGAAACAAGTAAGTTGCACAAAAATGAGTTGAATATGATGTAACCATGACAACATACAGGAAGAAGCAGGTAAGATGGTTTGTTATAGTAGTAGGAGGAAGAATATGTACTTAAGGAGAGACATTTATGGAGCCCTAATTATTGAACTACACTATGGTGAGAAGAAGGAACAATAACAATAATTATTTATTATGTTTTTTCACCATCGAAGAAAGTATATGCCTTTTAGGAGTGTTGTATAGGGATCTACTTTGTTTTTGGAATGGGAGGACTTAGATCAAATGTAAACAATTGAGGGGAGATACACCACAATTAGTGATTTCTTTGAAGGGCCCAATGGTAAACATTAGTGCATTTTTTTTATTAATTAAAATATGAGGGTCACTCTACTACATTTACTTGAGAATCCATAGGGAGAGGGATGTTTTGTTATGGGAAGTTGTAGGTGTTGGTCAAGGTCATGAGGTATTAGGTGAAAGGAAATTTGGGAGAATGAAGACAATTTGAGAATATGTACGTCATCTAGATCGAGAATCCAGGGCTTGATCCAAATTCATGGAAGACCTCGATATATACTATTGTATTTCCTGACCAACTCCTTGACGAAGTTGTAACCACCTACACATGAGATTTGACATATGGCATAAGGGATAAATTCATTGCATGATAACATGGAAACATGTGTTTCATGTGGTTATGGCCTTTGTATTTGGTCTTGAAGTATATGTCTTATGGCCTTTGTTATGGTTCTTATTATACGATCCATATAAAGTGTTATTGACCATTAAGTATTATATACCATGAGGGCTCTACATAAGTGTCTCTATAAGCGTAGGGAATGCTTATATACTTATGTTCAAGTGATGTTAACCTTATGGGTTACCCCTACCACCAGATCCCATACAAACATCCCTCCCACCCAAACAACCCATAGAACCCTCCTAACATCCCAAAACAACCCCTACCCTCGATGGTGGTATTAAATTTGATAAAGAAATAACCCTTGTCATACTAACAGCCCATAGAGCCCTCCTAACAATCCCTCCTAATAGCCCATAGAGCCCTCCAAATAGCCCCCTCCAAACCATCCCACCTCCCAAACAGCCCATAGAGCCCTCCTAACAGCCCACCTACCTAACAGCCCATAGAGCCCTCCTAATAGCCCTCCTCCTTCCTTCCTAATAGCCCATAGAGCCCCTCCAAATAGTCCCACCACCCTCCAAACAGTCCCACCACCCTCCTACTATGGATATTATTTAACATTGTAACTTCATTTTAATCTATTTTACTAGAAAAAAGACGTCACCCTTCCTAGAAAAATTATACTGGACTTTGGTGGTGGCTAGAAAATATCTACTGTATTCTCTCTTTCCATCCTAGTACCTGATGATTCCCCTAAAATTAATAGTAAATTATAACTTTATTTATAATCTTTTTATCTTCTGTTCTATTTTTTTTTTAATTAGTCTAACCGAAACCTTGGGTGTTTTTTTTTATCATCTTCACTGAGATCAATGTATACTTATCATGCTGTAAATCGAGACTACCGCCAAGTTTGAGAAATCCTTTCTAAATTCTTGTTGGCATGGATTAATCAATTGAGTCTTTGTGATATTAGGCCATGACTGGAAGTAGGCTGTGAGGTTAGGGATCCATGAATCTAAGGCTCCCCTATTCATTTTTCCTCCATATTTTGGTATCTTGTTGGAAGATGAATGGTTGTTCCTTTTGTTGCAGGGCTTGTTTTGAGATTTTCATGAGATCTAGATGTAATGTAGAGGTAAAGCTTGTGGTGATAAATGGAAAGAAATGAGAAAAGTTGTATGCGCTTCTCACTTTTATTAGAAGCTTTTGGCTTGAGTAATATCTTAGCTTTTTTTAGAGTAATATCTCAGCTATAGGGATAAATTTTGGTTGTTTAGGGAGGAGTTCCACAAAACATTCAAACAAAAGCATCCTGATGTCAAAGGAGTTATGGCGGTAATGTCTCTTTCTCCTATATATTCTGAAAGTATTCTCCCTATAGATGTTATCTAAATTTGCTCAGTCTACTCATTTGAGATTCCTGTAGGACTCTAATCAAGGAACAACAAAAAAAATTGCAAGTTGGTAAAGCTTGTGGCGATAAATGGAAAGAAATGAGCGAAGCTGTATGTGCTTCTCGCTTTTTTAGAAGCTTTTGGCTTGAGTAATATATTAGGTTTTGTTTGAAGTCTTTCATGACTTTACATTCTTTTTGTTACAAGAAAAGGCTCCCTACCTTGCTAAAGTTGCACAACAATGAGCTTAATATGATGTAACCATGATAGCATACAAGAAGAAACAGGTAAGCTGCACAGAAACAAGCTGAATATGATGTAACCATGACAGTATACAAGAATAAACCGGTAAGTTGGTTTGTTACGGGAAAAGGCTCCCTACCTTGCTAAAGCTGCACAGGCAGTTTCTCCATTCGATGTCGCAGCATACGTCCTAGCTATAGGGATGGCTAGTCTACTCGTTTGAGATTCCTGTAGGACTCTAATCAAGGAACAACATATTTTTTTTTGTAGGTTGGTAAAGCTTGTGGTGATAAATGGAAAGAAATGAGCAAAGTTGTATGTGCTTCTCGCTTTTTTTAGAAGCTCTTGTCTTGATTAATATCTTAGCTTTTGTTTGAAGTCTTTCATGACTTTACATTCTATTTTTTATAGGAAAAGGCTCCCTACCTTGCTAAAGTTGCACATAAATGTGCTGAATATGATGTAACCATGACAACATACAAGAAGAAACATGTAAGATGGCTATTATCTTTGAAAACTATCAAATTCACCAATGGATCATGCTCTCAGAGAATAAGGACAGAGAACTATGAAGATCCCTCAGGGAATAAGGATTTAATTACTCAATTCAAGGGTGCTGCCATATCTATTGCTTCAGGTAACTGTTAAAAACTTAAAACTAATATTCTTTTTCAAATCTTGCCAAATTTTAATTATATATAGAATAGACTGATGTTGATAGGCCTTTTCCTTATGTTGACAAATATGTTGCTCACTTTGGTGAGTAGATGAGAAGATTGCATTGTTGTGAGCTATACAGTCCTTATTTGAAGGTTCAATGTACACATTTGTATTTCTTTGGACACCTGCTTTGAGTCCAAATGAACAGTATATTCCTCATGGGTTCAAGTCTAGATCCTGGTGAATATTGTGTTGTTTCTCCAGACAATGAAATTTTTTGTGAGGGAGAGCCAATAAAATGAGAAGATGAAGACAGATTGGATGAAGTTGGCTATGATGATGTTGGTGGTGTAAGAAAACAAATGGCACAAATTAGGGAACTTGTTGAATTACCCATACGGCATCCAAAACTTTTCAAATCCATTGGCGTGAATCCCCCAAAAGGTATTTTGCTTTATGGTCCTCCTGGTTCAGGAAAAACCTTGATTGCCAGGGCAGTGGCAAATGAGACTGGAGATTTCTTTTTCTTAATTAACGGTCCTGAAATTATGTCAAAACTTGCTAGAGAAAGTGAAAGAAATCTTAGAAAGGCTTTTGAAGAAGCAGAGAAAAATGCTCCTTCTATTATTTTCATTGACGAAATTGACTCCATAGCTCCAAAGAGGGAGAAAACAAATGGTGAAGTAGAGAGGCGCATTGTATCTCAAATTTTGACATTGATGGATGGTCTAAAATCTCTATTTCATGTTATTGTCATGGGAGCAACAAATCGGCCCAACAGCATTGATCCAGCACTTAGAAGGTTTGGCAGGTTTGATCGTGAAATTGACATTGGGGTTCCAAATGAAGTTGGTCAACTGGAGGTTCTTTGCATCCACAAAAAAAAAATGAAACTTGCTGAAGATGTAAGAATTTTATTAATCTCAAAATATTTTTTTATTGATGCCCTGGTGTTATAGCATTTATCTTAGTTAACCAATTTCCCTATCCATGCATGATTCTTATTGTCGTGCTACTGTAGGTTGATCTTGAAGTTATTTCAAAGAATACACATGGTTATGTTGGGGCAGATCTTGCAGCTCTTTGCACTGAGGCTGCACTGCAGTGTATTAGGGAAAAAATGGATGTCATTGACTTGGAAGATGAAACAATTGATGCGGAAGTTCTGAATTCTATGGCTGTTACAAATGAGCACTTTCAGGCTGCACTGGGCTCTAGTAACCCGTCTGCCCTCCGTGAGACTGTGAGTAAACTAATTTATTAGATCAAACTAGCATTGTTTCTTGGGTATATTTGTTGAATTCCTTTTAATTGTCTCTTTATTAAAGATAACATATTCTTACATACAATTGAAAATCATTTGTCAGGTTGTGGAGGTCCCAAATGTTTCTTGGGAGGATATTGGGGGTCTGGAAAATGTCAAAAGAGAGCTTCAGGAGGTAAAACCTTGAACCATGCATTCCTTTCTCCATTTTAGTTCTAGTTTGGCAAAGGCTGCCCACTGTATTTTATAACTATAATTGATGATGTTTTCCTTGATTGTTGGCAGACTATGCAATATCCCGTGGAACATCCAGAGAAATTTGAAAAGTTTGGTATGTCTCCCTCTAAGGGTGTCCTCTTCTATGGACCCCCTGGTTGTTGTAAGACGCTTCTTGCAAAGGCCATTGCCAATGAGTGTCAGGCCAACTTTATTAGTGTGAAAGGTCCAGAGCTCCTGACAATGTGGTTTGGAGAAAGTGAAGCTAATGTACATGATATTTTTGATAAGGCCAGGCAATCAGCACCTTGTGTCCTTTTCTTTGATGAGCTTGATTCAATTGCTACCCAGGCAAGTATTATTTCTATACTATTGTAACCACAATCTGTATATTATGTTATTTTGTATGTGGCTCTTCCTACTTGTTTATAGTCTCCATAATAAGATATGCCATGGTTCTAGAAATAAATGAGCTTGTTGAGCTGAAGTTTTTGTCAATTTGGTTATCAGCTTGACTTTTAGCGTGTTGAGCTGTGCAGCGTGGTAATAGTGGGGGAGATGCTGGGGGTGCGGCAGATAGAGTTTTGAATCAGTTGATGACTGAGATGGATGGCATGACTGCCAAGAAAATTGTTTTCATTATTGGGGCTACAAATCGACCTGTCATTATTGATTCGGCTTTATTATGACCCGGTCGCCTTGATCAGTTAATATACATACCTTTACCTGATGAAGCTTCCTGCTTTCAGATCTTTAAAGCATGTTTGCGGAAGTAACCTATTGCAAAGGATGTTGAAATTGCAACTCTTGCTCAATACACACAAGGATTTAGTGAAGCTGATATTACTGAAATTTGTCAGCGTGCTTGCAAGTATGCTATTAGAGAGCACATTGAAATGGTAAGCACGTCTTAACATCAGTAGACCTTCCTGCTTGGAAGATGTTGAGCAATTCATGTTCCAATATATGATGATCAATTTTGTACATTAATATTTTTCCTTAGGGTACTTTTGGAAAGCAAGAAAATGCAAAATCTTTGCTTTAATTATCAGTGCCTTGGAATATTTGAATGAATTTTGCTCTTCTGTCGTATGTAGGACATCGAAAAAGAAAAGAAAATAAAATAAAACCCTGAAGCCATGGATGAGGATGAAACTGAAGTTGCAGAAATAAAGGCAGCTCATTTTGAGGAATCAATGAAATATGCTCAAAGGAGTGTTAGTGATGTAGATATACGTAAATATCAAGCATTTGCTCAAACTTTACAGTGGTCTCGAGGTTTTGGGTCAGAATTCCGGTTCACAGATCGAGCAGCTACTACTATAGTCAGTGAAGGAACCACAGATCCTTTTGCTACACAAACTGTTGTTGATGATGATGATGCATACATGAAGTAGTGTATGCATTTTATTGTTCCTGTCTTGGTTTGAGTCCACTTTGCTAGCAAGTCTTTCTCCGGATTATCTGATTGTTGATCACCTCCGATACTCTCAGTATTATTTGACCAGTTATAACAGGGATCATGAGAAAATTCTGCTATGATCAGACTTTAGTTCCTTCTATATGGATGCAGCAATTCACATGCTTACATTTGTTATTTTGTGATGCTCTAATTGCTGATTATGCTCAGACATTTGATGCTATGTAAATGATGTCTTTTGATTCTTTTGAATAACAAAGGCTGGTATTTTTTCTTCTGAAAACTAATTAATATGACATTACATGATTTACATGTGTATTAGATTTTATTTACAATTGTTGTAATTAATTATAATGTGACTGCATAATTCGCATGTGTATTAGATGAGAATAAATGCATGATTTTTTATTTATTTATTTAAACATAATATCATATTAAAAATTTATATTGATTAATAATGGACACCATTCAAACTACTAAAATATAATGACCATACATAAAGTGACTAAAAATGACTAAATTAGTGACCAATAAATGAGATTAATGACCAAAATTCGCAAATAAAATGACCAATAATTGAGATATACACGACGAAACAATGAAATATAAATGACCAAAAAAATGACCAAAATTCGCATATCAATGACCAAAAATAAGTTTTGGTGGCTAATTTATGGTCTTTTATTACGCGACCAAATTTGGTCATATTCTAGCTTGTCATGTGATCATTAATTTGGTCACAAATGTGGTCATATATTTGGTCATTGATTCAAATATATGACCAAATTAATGACCAAATATATGACCAAATTAATGACCAACCGACAAGCTATAAATGACCAATTTTGGTTATGTAATAAAAGACCGCAAATTAGCCACCAGCGATCGCCAAACCAAAAGTGGTCATTGATATGCAGATTTTGGTCATTTTTTTGGTCACTAATCTCTCATTTTCCACTAGTGTTTTTTTTAAGGTTTTCCAAAATCTAGAGGTAAGGAACTAGCATTAGAGGAATTTTTGGGTCTAAAATGGGCCTCTTAAGGAAAATAATAAAATATTAGTTAAAATAATAAAATAATATTAATTAATTTTGGAGGAAGAAAGAAAAAAACTACTTTTTGTGTTCGTATTTTCGACATATCTCCCTGTGTTTTTACTTAAATTTCGATCAAGAGAGATCGTTGGATGCAGAATTTGATTTCACATCCAACGAGTACCCACACTGCATACTTTTGACAGACCCCGCTACCCCAAAAACAAGAAATACCTGAAAAAATGTGATGATGATGTCATCATCACATTTTTCAGGTATTTCTTGTTTTTAGGGTAGAAGAGTCCGTCAAAAGTATGCAGTGTGGGTACTCGTTGGATGCAGAATCAAATTCTACATCCAACGAGCTCTCCCGATCGAAATTTGAGTAAAAACACAATGAGATATGTCGAAAATACAAACAAAAAAGTAGTTTTTTTTAATGACAAATATGTCAATTCAACCATTATAGTTGACTTATTTTATTGAAATTATATTGGTTCTTGAATTCCAACTCACAAAAAATTATTTTGGCACGTTTTCTTATAAGGCCCACTTTAGACCCCAAATTTCCTCTAATGAAATCTAGTTGTGAATGGAGGCCTAAAGGCCATGGATTCTCAAGTAGAGGGAGCTTCCACAAACAACACGCTTCAATATCTAATCTCCTTTATTCCACTCCTCTCTCCTCTTTGAAAAGACATTGAAATTTCAGGAAGCTTTTAATTATTACATGTATTCTGTCGATCAAGATTCACCTCACTATAGTGAATGTTAGATTAGGCTATATACATTTCCCTGCAGAGAAATCTAATAACATAATGGTGACCATGAATATTCAATGGCTGTATATTAGGCTATAGACATGTCCCTTCTGTTATTATGAGGAAATCCCTGATTTATCCTAGAACAATGCCTAGAGGAAATCCACCTATCAACCCCATTCCATAATGGAGTGGTCATGTTTCAGAAAGTAACCAATACTTTTTTATCCAACATCCGTAAGGACAAAACATACCTTGGAATTCCAATGAAAACCAAGGACATAATCAATGGAATGGTCAGGTTCTGGTAACTAACCAATATTCTTGGGACCCAACTCCATCAAAAGACAATCTACCCAGTGGTCGGGTTTTACGAAGTAACCAATATTCTTGGGACCTAACTCAATCAAGAGACAATCCACCCATTGATAATGTTCCAAGAAGTACCCAATCTTCTTGGGGGAAATCTTCGCAAGGGGGAAACCCACATTGGAATGCTAATCAAATCCAAAGACCACCACAATGGAGTTGTCAGATTCTAGGAAATAACCAATATCACTGGATTCTAACCCCACAAGGGGCAAACACACCTGTTCATCAAGGGTGTGGTCACATTCTAGGAAATATACAATCTCCTTGGAGTCTAACCTCGCAAGGTAGAAATCCACCCATGAATCACATTCGATAATGGAGTGGTGAGGTTCCAGAAAGAAACCAATATTTTTGGAATCAACCTACAATACCTGTTTTTGATCTAGCTAGTCCTTCACATGGACCTCATTCCAATGGTATAATTGGTTCCGTTAACAACCTTGAGCAGATCACCCAATGAATGGGAAAAATGCTTGTTCAAACCTCAGAACCTGCAGTTGTTCAGGATACGTAGCAACATGCTAAGCCTTCACTGGCTTCTAAAATCCTCATATTTTGATTAGTGTACCCTAGGGGGAAGAAGAAAAAGTACAAGGGTAATCAAAGTGTTAATCCATCCCAAACTCATAAAAAACTAAGAAGAAATACAAGAGTAAGAATAATGATAAATTTTGGGAGGAATATGCATTGAATCCAGCTCAAGACACTGGGAAACAACAATCTATTGTTTTTATGCAACCTTTTCTACAACACCATCATCAAATGGTTTCTACAATGTTGGTAACTCTTCGAGGAGGAAACAAGTCAAAATTCCCGCAAGAGGAAAATTATCCCAATAGCAATGTCTTCATGTGTCATCATTAGATGAACATTAAAATGAGATCTCATTCTTATGATGTCCCTCCTAGTACATTGGATCGATCAGAATCACAACCAAGTGGTTCTCTCACCATTGAGAAACTAACCATAGACATAGGACCACACCCCCCAAAACGTCATCTACGTAGAACAATGCATAATCGTAATGCATGAGTTGCACATAGCAAAAATGTTCTTGAGGAAATAGCTCAAGCACCATGTTACATGTCCACCATGGAGGTGTTGCAATATTTTCCTGCACAAAGAAAGGAACTCTTGTATTCAACTAGATTTTTTTATCTATCTGGTGCGATGTTGATCACATTAGACTTAGACAAATCAATCTGTAGGATTCGTTCCAAAGTTTATTTTCATATTAAAGTAACATCTCATGGAAATATTATCTTTCAAACCATAGTTGATGAATTGGCCTCAACCTGTGTCATATCATTTAAATGTTTGCAAGCATTACCATCACCCTCCTTAGTTCAATCCCATATTGTGTGAAAATCGTTTTCCACACATTCATTCCCTCCTCACAAACTCATTGTATCCTACCCTATTGAATGGGGTGGAAAAATAGCCACAGTGGATGTTGAGGTAGTAGTTGCACCTATAGATTACAATTTTCTATTAGGACATAGTTGGATACATGCGATGATGGCTATAGTGTCTTTAGATTCCCGAGTGATTTGGTTCCCTCATTAGGGGAATATTGTAATGATCAAGCAATTAGATTACTGCATGCTTGAAATTGCTATCTAGTCTAATGTTCCTTTCATTAGGGATGCTCTAAAGGAGGTTCAATACATTAGGGTAGGATCATTCAGAAATTATTCCCTCATGGGATACTTTATGATCCCATAACCCTTATCTGTTGTATATGTTTCATACCAAGCTATTGAAATGGCTTCAACAGATTTGGATCAAAATAATTCATTGATGGAGGAATATGATCCAATTAGTTATCCCATTTTGGTTGTGAGATATCCTAGCTCACTTGATTTCTTGGATGGAATTTAATCATCAGATGGAACTATCCTTGAAATCATAAAAATTTGGTTGCACCCACCTAAGGACATCTTTTTTGGGGCCACTAAGAGCATGATTGATTTAAATCCACCCAAGTATAGGAGCATCCTTTGTATGTTCCTCGATATTATCAAGTATACTTGGAATCATGATTATAGGTTTAGGTTATCCCTCTGTAAGGATGCATTTGAACCTTTTCAATCCAAAATTTCCATAGGGTAGAACATGTTGGAAATTGGTGGGTCAACCCATCATATCTGTATTTTCAACCATTCTGACAAAAGAGCCTGCCAAACATGGGACGCCCTAGTCAGAACCCCATTTCCATTTTGGTTCCCATGCAGAGTTATTCTCATAGGACTGGGAGCCCAATTAGTCCCATCATGACCTAGATTTTGAGACCCCATACTTCTCTTCCCTACAGTTCTGATCATTTCGTGATGGGATCCTTATTTTGTCTTAGTTTACATAAGAATGTGTTAAAATATCCGCATGAACATTTGTGCTTATTTCTTTGGTGTTTATTTCTTATGTTGCATGTATTCCTTTGAAGTCAATTTTTTCCCAAAATACCTATAAAACACGAATGCTTATGTTTAACTTGACCTATACATGTGAGAACTATTTGATTCAAGTAGTTAATGGACCACGATTCATTGTGATTTATGATTTTGGTGTTTTTCACAAGAATTAGCATGAGTAAACCACATTTCCCCTTTCCTACTTGTTCAGCGCACCAAATTGGATAACCACAATTACTTGGTTCTATTTCACCATCTGATGACACATAATCTTTCTTTAGATAGACTACCTATAGAGGGAACATCCGTAATAGTGTGCACAACTAGAACAACACTTCTTTTCAATATGTATCTTTGTCTTGGCCTGACCCGTGATCTTCTAAAACAGAGTACACCCATGCAAGACTTGTTCCCCTCCATGTACCATAGATTTCTTTATTCTTTTTTCAAGATAATAAATGAAAAAAAGTACTAAATATTAAAAAACACAAAATCAAAAAGGGGAAACTTAAATCGTGTCATATTGAATCTTTGAGACAAAGGCAATAGTCAGTAATAATTTTCCTTGAACATGACACATAATTTTGTATCCATTATCAGTACACCATTTATATTTTCCTTAGGAAGATGTACTGGTAATATGAAAATATATGCACTGATAGTTTATCCTTCCTGTCATATATGGACCTTTCGTTAATTCATTTGGAATCGACGAATTTTATAATGGTTGGTAACCCGAGTCTTATGTTGCCAAGTGTCCATTCTGCGTCATGCTATGTGTTCAAGGGAAGTCAAATTAGTGTCATCCATTCCTCAAATATTCCTGACCAATCATGTCAGCCTTCCTTGTGTGATGATATAGTGTTGGATCTCGTAGCTCTACTAAATTATATCAGCCTATGATGTCAATTTCGTGTCAATTGATGTGCTATGCATTAATGCCCTCCTTCTAATGAATCTATTCCTATCGATGGAAAATAACAATATAGTAAATGGATCTAGGAACTTGAGTGAGTACCTTGTATATTGCAGTCATTAGTGACAAGTCTCCTCGCAAATGACAGTGGGTATACATCAAAGACCCCTAATTGTTTGATTCTATAAGTGTTAGACATCAAAACATCCATTCACACTTGTTAGTTTGTACTCGAGTACCTTGGAGTGCATCATAATTATAGGTGGGCCTCCTTGCTATAACAATAATACAACCTCTTAGTACCTTATTCTAATTCCATGGTCAATTTTATTTGCATTTTTGCATTAATACACTATGGTTTGGACTTAGGTAGCTTAATTGGGAATAAAAACAAGTTACATTGGGGATTTCACACCTACATGAGCGTTCCATATCAATAAAACCTCCACATGTACACCCTCATCATTTTTGGTGTGCTCCCATTCATTGAATGTGGAAATTGTAGTTGACTACAAGCACTAGAGGTGGCTTTTGTCCAATTTTGGACTATTTTGGAGCATTTAATGCCACCTAGAGCCTCTTACCCACCTTATTTTGCACATCCACACATGCTGAGGAGTCATTATTTATCCAATTCACTTCATCCCAGTCCACATAACTATTTGTGGCCATTTGGGATGATTTGGAGTGAGTTTGGCCCACCTAGGGGGAATTGACGCCAATTTGGCCAATTTCACATGTACAGTCATTTTAGGCTTCCCAATCCTCAAAAACCACTTCATATGTAATATAAAAATGTTACTAACATATTCGCATGTTATATATTCAAATAATATCCAGTTTTAGTTCACATTGCATGTGTAAAAGTGCTCTCTTTTAATGGTTTTTTGCTAGTTTGCATGAAATTCGATTTGTGAGTTTCTCTAAGGCTCCTAGATCTTGATATATATCAAAAATATCACACGGTATCAGATCCATGTTGTATTTTAGTGAGTTTCATATCAATCTTGAGCATTTGAGCTGCATTTTTTAGAGAAATTCCAAATAAAATTGTGTGTTTTTTCCAGGACTTTTGCCAATTTATTCACCATTAGAATAGGAATAAATGGAAGAAACCCACATATTTATTACACCTTTCAATTTATTTTATTGGAAGGAATAAATGATTATTCAATTAATATCCAAGCCTCTCTACAAATTTACCATGGCCACAGAGACAGAGCCAAACTCTGTTGTAGAGAAAGCCAAGTACTTCAATAGACTTGACGAATCCTATGGATTTTTATTCTTGAGTATATCAAGAGAGATATTGTTTCATATATAAAAATTAACAACCCCAAATGCAGTCTGGGTAAATCTAGAATCACTCTTTGGAAAAACTGATGAACTAAGAGGACACCATCTTGAGAACGAGCTCATCAGTTTGAGCCCAATGCATTTTGAGACTATCCAGGATTTCTTCACTAAGTTCAAGTCTCTAGTACTTCAGCTAAAGAAATTTTTGATTGAGAATAAAGAGAATCATTTGATACTGTGCATCCTTTAGAAGTTGGTGCCAGAATTATCAGTGTTTGTAAGCACATTTCATTATGGCAGGTTGACACTTCGAAATTGGCAAATGCCATCACTAGATATATTCATGGATTCCCTCACCCAAGAGCAATACAAGTTAGTCAAAATGGGAACTATCAAAGATAAGGATAAATATTTAACCATGGGTGTTTTGAATGCCTCGAAGGGAAAGTCCAAGGCAAAGAATTTGAAGCAACCAAGGAAGAGGAAATTAGGAAAACCCAAGTCCAATGATGGGGGTTCAAATCCTCCCAAGGAGAAGGGAAAGAAAGGGAAAGAGAATACCAATTTCACATATTGCCACAAGGGATGGAATCCATAGAGCTCGTGCGTGAAGAAATCCATTGTCTAGATGGCGCAGCTGCTAGAGAAAAATAACATCCATGTCCCAGATGGCACAAGGAAGAAAGATGGCACCTCCGGTTCAGAGAAAAATGAGAACTTTCATGCCTTGGTAGTAGGTACCTCTAATTCCTCAACCTTAATTATTTATTCAATATATTCTAGACACATGGCTTCCACTAGAGAGATTTTCTCCTCCATCCATTTGAATGTTGGCCCAGTAGTTCAAATGGGAGATGACTCTGAAATACAAACAAAAGGAATTGGTAGGATTGATTTGAAGCATGGTTACTTCAGTGATCTGCTATATGTACCAGAATTGGAGACAAATTTTCTGTTAGTTTATTAAATTCCCCATACATGAGAAGCAAAGTGAGTGAAAATCACTCTTGACTTGGTAGATATTGCAGAAATCTCATCAAACCAACTTGTAGTAGTTGGGTATGCATACCACCAAGAGAGGATGTACAAGTTTTTGAATTTCCTTCCCAATTCGAATGACCAAGTGCTCCTATCACATTCCAATGATACTTCCAAGCTATGGAATGAGAGGTTTGGACACATGAACTACAAATATCTCCAATCTCTACATAAATATGATATGGTGGAAGGACTTCCTCAAATCAAATCATCAAATTGAGCTTGCATTGGGTGTGTAGTTGGAAAGCATGAAAAGCACTTCTATGAGAATGGGAAGGCAAGGAGAGCCTCACAACCACTTGGTTTGGTACATTAATATCTGATTGGTACTACACCCACTCCATCCTATGGTTGATCAAAGTATGTACTCACATTCATCGATGAATACTCGATATTCTGCTGGGTGTACTTCCTTAAATTGAAATCTGATTTTTTTGAGAAATTGAAGATTTGGAAGGCCTTAGTAGAGAATCAAAGTGGAAATAAGATAAAAATCCTTAGGAATTATAATGGGAAGGATTATTTCTGAAAATATATGTAGCACATTTTTGAGGAATGTGGAATTCAAATAAAACATTCAACTCCCTACACACCACATCAAAATGGTGTGGCAAAGAGGAAAAACGAATCTTTCAAGGAGATGGCCACATCCATGATTGAGAAAAAGGATCTAAGTCCCAAAATATGGGATGAGTATATTAATTTTTATACAAATATATAGAACAAGGCATTCAACAAATCATTCAAAGGAAAAACTCCCTACGAGGCATGGTTTAGCCATAAACCAAATGTCTCAAATTTCAGTATTTTTGGATCAGGAGCATGGGCTCGAATTCCTTCTGAAAAGAGGAAGTCCTTGCATCCACAAATAAAGGAATGAATCATGGTTGGTTATGGTGAATATAAAAAAATTTACAAACTCTCTGAAATATCCACACTCAATACATTCATTGATAGGAGTGTGCAATTCAAAGAGGAACCGATACTCGTTTTTGAGCTTTCATTGGGGGAATTCTCTTCTCCCCAACACCTTGATGAAGTAAGTGATGATTCGCCCTCTATATTTTATGATATTTCTGATAATGATATGGATGTATATGAAATTTTTGTATATGAGTCACCATCAAGTCCCAAATGGGATGAAAAAATCATACAGGTTACAGGGGATTTGGTTGGCAATCCCCAAGAGCCTAGGAAGACTAGATCTCAATATAACAATGCTTAATTTGTGAGTGAAAGTGCTCTTGATGAGAAATATTATATGGTTATTATATGTGATCCACAGTCATATAAGCAAGCTTCTAATGGCCCAATATGGAAATCAACAATGGAAGAATAATTCCATTTTCTCCAAGAAAATGAGACATGGGAATTGGTTCCACTTCCTCCCAAGAGGAAGCTTGTTCAATTCAAGTGGATATTTCAAACCAAACTTGCTGCTGATGGTTTAGATGTGAAATACAAAGACAAATTAGTTTCTAAGGTCTACTCTCAAGTTCATGGTGTGGACTACACCAAGACCTGTTAACACAAAAAAATGTTCACCTAGATCTACATGGTCTAAACCACATACCTACATCATATTCCTACCATATGTCCCTTTCTTTTTACCTTCACAATTGTATTTCCATTCCAAAACATTATTGTTTACTATGGTTCTCTGCTAAAAAGAGTCAAAACCCCCAAAAAAGGTAAAAGACCCTAAAAAAGGGTCAAAAACCCTAAAAAAAAGGGTCAAAACCCCTAAAAAGGGTTCAGAAACCCTAAAAGAGAGAAAAGGTAAAAAAACCCTAAAAAAATGTTATAAATATAGTCTGAAGGTCTCTCCCAAAATATTCTTACACATTTTTTCCCATTGTTTATTTTATGAGTACATTGAGACACCTTTTGCTCTCAAGTATTCACACTTGATTTTTCCATCCTCCCATTGCTCTATGATTCCCACTTAGTATGTTGAGCAATTATTTGTACCCCCCTAAAGAACCAGCTTATGGAGAGGTGAACCATTTTTGAGACGAACACGATGGCCCACTTTTACAACAAAAAAGGTATAATTTTTGTTTATTTTCATTTTATTTAGATTGGCCCTTGTATATGCTTATTTGCTTTGTGTTACTGGTATTGTTTATTGCTATAGTTTTTTGATGAACTCTCCCTTATTGTCCCATTGACATAAGGCTGGTGCTTTTGCACATAACAGGGGAAAAACCCCATTATAGTTTTGGTGACTCCACAGGTCGATCATCTTGGATCCCAATTTTGCAAGTTTTTCTTTAGTTTCTACCATCATCTGTCACCAATTGGGCCCCTAGGTGGCTAATCTGAACCTTTAGGACACCAGTGGCTACCCCCCTCGGCCCCTTCTAGCATTGTTTAACTGATTTTTTTCCTTTTCAACACCAGTCACTCTTATTGGGTCATAAGACACGACCCAGTCACACCTTTCTTCCAAATAAGAGTGACCTAGGTCATGACCCTAGCCCTGATAAGTGTGAACCGGCTTACAGAGCTCGATCACGCCTGTCTCAGTTGATAGAAAGACCTAATTCACCCATGTAACCATTATTTGAGCAACTCAATCACACCTTCTCCTTTGTTAGGCATGACTTGGTTGTTTTATGTCCAGATCACCTCTACCTCCCCATTTATTATGACCCAGCACGTATGTTCCTCTGTCAGGAGTGACTTTCAGCTTAGAGTCATTTTTTTGTACCTATTTTAGACCCTTGCCTATCCCACACTCTATCCAGACCTGCTTTTCCTTTCCAGAACTTCTATGTTACAACCCCTTGCTTGTTCCTTGCAAACAAATCCCTTGTTATACATTTATTCGAAAGTTTAAAGGAAATTTTCATATATAGGTGCTCACACACTCACACCATTAAGTGAACACGCTCGGCTCATGACCCTAAGCATATTTTTTAAAAATAATCAATTAACATAATAGCATTCGGGTTGGGACATAAGTCCCATCTACAAAACTGTGGGAAGTACTTGGGCATAGCCCTAAAACTCCATGTGAGGAGTACCATAGGAACCCTAAAGTAGCTGGCCATTGAGATGACCTTCCAAGCAAAAAGGGAAACCACCCCCATCGGATTGACTAGTACCCATCTGTGAGGAAAACAAGGAGATATAATTTGTGGCAAAGTTGTTAGCAGTTTTACCTGCGTCATGGAGTGAGGGGTACTGCCCCAATATGTAAGTTGTCAGACAACATTAGTGGCTAAGTGACTCCTTTTAATCCATTATGAAGCTGATTAAAACTAGGGTCCATATTCATTTCCTGTTACTACCATAATCCATGATTGCTCCACCACGTTATTCCTATCATATTAGGGGGAACACTCCTTAGTTCGGTTCTTTGAACTGACACATTCAAATCCATATTCGATGCCACTCACCACATTCAGATCCACACATGGCCTCTGATTTTGATTCGAATTCCTACCATTCCGAACTACTTTGTTCACTACCGCATCTAGCCCCACATATGGCAGGCATACTGGTCCCTTCCATTGAGGGATAGTTGGTGGTGGACCTATGTCCTTGCCACCCATGATCATGGGTATCACTACCAATGGGTCCATTTCCACTGCACACATTGTTGTAGGTATGCTACCCACTAGTGGCAGCCCTGCACCAGCTACAACGGTTCCTATCATGCCACTTTTTATACCTGGGGGTAGTGGACCTTACACGTCCATACTGACTATCCCTACTATGGGAAGTCAACTACATCCACCCCCACTCATGGATGGGACTTACATTCCTGTAAACATTGGCACCATTACTAGCCTCCCCCAATCCAACCTCGGTTCTAGCCTACCTTTCATGGCTAGACTTAACCTGCCATATTTGGCAAGGTTAACAAATGACCACATTAGTCATCAACCACACTGGCCTCACATGCCTACAAAACTTCCCTCATACATCCCAAATTTTGAGCCTAAGGTAAGTGAGCGCCCCCAGAACCATATCATGTATTTCCAATTGTGGTGTTCATCAAACAACATTGTGGATGACTCCATCAGATTAAGGTTGTTCTAGTGCACACTTACTAGTGTTTTGGCCAAATGGTACATCAAGATGCCGCATGCCTCTTACCCCGATTTATCCTCACTTTCCTCCATGTTCCTTTAGTACTTCCAACTTCCTGTCGGATATGACGAGGGAGTGGAGATCCTTTTTTCCTGTTGTTAAAATATAGCTACCCACATCATGGATCACATCCATGAGTGGTGATGTCAATGTAGCTTGTGCAAGATCCAATTGGATGAGAGGATCTTCCTTGATTAGTTTCTAAAAACCTTACTCCCCCCCATAGCTAAATATGTTGCATCTAAACACCCCCAAACTAAGGAGGAAGCCATCATAAAGGCTCAACAGTTTGAATTGATCTATTCCTTATCTGGGTACTTGTACACCATCATACCCAATCCTCCATGCGTCGGCACCTTCCATCGTGATACATCGGGGGAATCCCATGCTACAAATGGAGTCGTCATATCTATCACACAACACCCTCAGTTCTATGCGGCATCTCCCATGATGCCACCAAACCCAGGAAACACTCATAGTGTTTTCCAACCTAATTATATCCCTGATTACTCATGGATGATGGCTTAGTCCAGAGCCACCCACTCTTATGCACCTCCCGCACCAACTTATCATGTTCATGGACCAAATTTTTCAGCAAAGTAATAGTCAGGCCAAGTGGTAGGATTTTGTAGAAATTCAGGCCTGCAGTAGATTAATTTCACCCACAACAATTAACAATTGATCATGCAAAATTATCAACAATGGAGACTGAATATGGAGCTGTAACACAAAATTATATTAACTGAGTGTACAATAGCCAACCCTGTAATAACATGG
>LPNX010388691.1:821325-826085 GCA_001517045.1 Pseudotsuga menziesii | reverse complement strand
AGAGGTTAAAACATCCACTATACAGGATCGCCAAGAACTAACATCATTCAAGTGAAGGATGTATGCAGAATGCTGTAGACATTATATCTCTACTCATTCGATTTGCTACAAAGTGTTGTATCTTTCTTAGTGCTCCTCTATGTTTATCATTTACGTTCAAATTCACCGTGAAATCAACAAGTACAGGCAAATATTCTAGTACAATGCCTTTACAGTAATGGACAAATAATGATGTTGAGTTCTTGGATATCCTATAGAGTGGATGTTTTAACCTTTGTGCTACTCTGAAGTGCATAAGCCAGCACTTCAGAGGCATATTTCCCAGTGGTAACCTACAACAATCATATATATATATATATATATAATCCATGGTGGTGAAGAGCGGACATTTAAAGATATGCTACTTGGCATGTTTAGGAATGAAAAGAATGTTTTAAATACATTTATATCAGTCTGTAATATTTGCTGATTCTAAATCTAACCAACTGTCTATACCACAAAGGTCATATTATCGTGTTAATTGTAAGAGGGACAAAAAAAATCAGACACAGTGAAAATTGACATAAAATGTTCAAATAAAAAATAGAGGACATCAAAATACCTAGTACTTGCTTCAAGACCCAAAGAATAAACCATAATATTCATGATTGTCCATTAATGGAAAAGTATTATCTAACCCAATTTCCAATCAACTAAGCACCTCATGGTCGAATCATGATATTGCAGCAGTCTGCATACACCCTTCACTTGAATGATGTTAGGATTTCCAAGAACTAACATCATTCAAGTGAAGGATGTATGCAGACTGCTCCAGACATTATATCTCTACTCATTCGATTTACTACAAGTGTTGTAACTTTCTTAGTGCTCCTCTCTATTTATCATTTACGTTCAACTTCACCGTGAAATCAACAAGTCCAGGCAAATCTTCTAGTACAATGCCTTTACAGTAATGGAAAAATAATGACGTTGAGTTCTTGGAGATCTTGTAGAGTGGATGTTTAAACCTCTTCACTGCTACTCTGTAGTGCATACGCCATCACTTCAGAGGCATTTTTACCAGTGGTAACCTACAACAATCATATACATATATATATATATATATATATAATCAATGGTGGTGAAGAGCAGACATTTCTAGATCTGGCTACTTGGTACGTTAAATACATTTATATCAGTCTGTAATATTTGATGATTTATTCCTTTTAGCTTGTCTTGATGATGCTTGTTTTCCCATATTAATTTTCAACCCTAATGCAATGCTAACTTGTTTTCCCATACTAATTTTCAACCCTAAGGCAACCCTAAGGAATACAATTGATCAACTTCACAGGAATACTGGACAAACATTCAAAGGTAACACCTCCAATCTAGGAATCTTGACTACATCCACATCACTAACCTTTAACAGACTGAGAATTCAAGTCTAATACTGAAGTAGCTAATCCATAGAAGCAATAAATAAGAGAGATCAGTAATATGAGGGGATCATCCACCTCAATCATCCAAAGGATGTCAATAGCAACAGCACATAAAAGACTCAAGTGCTAAGGGCTAGAAAAGCTGGAAAGTGCCTTGATCAGTACATTCACCATTAGTGAATTCAGTAAACTGAAAATGGCCTAAGGCCAAGGTTAATGCTTCTTTGGATAAGCTATTAGCCTTAGTATTGTGTTCTCTAAATATGTGAACTCCTTTTAGCTGGATGAAGTAAGGTTCCGTATCACAGATATGTTGACACCAGCCATCAAATGCAAGTAAAGTTAGTGCTGATCTTCTATTGAACCAATCAATGATGGCTGTGGAGTCACCATGGATTTAGCGCAATAAAGGAGAGTCCATAAAGCAAGTAGTTCAAATCTGGTGTTTGTACTCAGACCAACACCCAATTTGAAGCAAAAATAGTGGTCCTGGGTGATCAAAAGATGAACACCTATACCTCCAATTTGATTGGCTGAAGCCCCATCAAAGAATATGTAGGTACAATTATCGAAATAGTTTATTTATTCAAACTTATTACCTTTCTTTTTTGTGTTGACTTAGCCACTTTCAATTCACTAACTCTAAAATAGCTAATAAGTGTTGGCTAATAATGGTGACGATTCCTGTATTATGTTTCATTAGGTTGCAACATGGAAAAATTGTGAAACAAAATACCAAGAATCATCACCATTATCAAAATAGTTTATTAGGTACAATTATCAAAATAGCGGAAGACGTAGGTACAATTATCAAAATAGTTTATTTAGTCAAACTTATTACCTTTCTTTTTTGCGTTGACTTAGCCACTTTCAATTCACTAACTCTAAAATAGCTAATAATTGTTGGCTAATAATGGTGACAACTCGTGGTATTATGTTTCACGGTGTTGCAACATCGCAAACTTGCGAGGCATAATACCACGAGTCGTCACCGTTGCTTGGCTGAACACTTGTTATCTTTTGTGAGATATAGTTCATGTGGACAGAGTTCTTGAACTCTGTCCTCATGGATAGTTTTGTTTGACGATGATATTAACAGGTATGTAGAAAAAAATTTAATATTTTATAATGATATTCAATGATCTAGGGGTTAGGTTCTAGTTTCTTGCTTATAACAAAACATGGCTCGGCAATCCTGCTTGGGGTAGCGACCATTTTTCATCCTTCTCCAATGGACCAAGCATACATGTGAGCAAAAAAACTCTAACTATCATGGCTATGGTGGAACTCGAATCCTGTTACAAATTTACAACTTTAGTCCTCACATCACAACATGCCAAAGAAGGGTGGAAAGAAAAAGGCTAAGGTCACCGAGGAGAAATCAAACTTGGAGGTTTTGCCGAGAATGTAGATCATTTAGGAAGAAGCGAAAGTTGTCATGGGGGATGAACACGAGTTTATGTGGGGTCAAATATATCATATGATAAAGCACTAGAATGTATCAGATGCAGGCCTAGAAGATATACTTTTATATGTCAACATAAGAAAATCAGGTATCACAAAGAAAGCCACGTGTCCTAAGCTCTTCCCCTGTGCTGAGGTAATCGGATGGATCATACCTCGAGCAAAATAATCCACTATGATCATTTCCAATGCTGAAGGAAAAGAATTATCTTCCTTCACCCCTACATATATAACCAAGTCTTGCAAACTACCCACTCCACAAACTATGATGACAGATGAATGGGTGAAAATGTGATTTATATGTCTTTGAATGTGCTAAGTGGATGATGGTAGCAGCAAAGTAACTATTTAGGGTTCTCACTACTCTAAGCGCCCCAACAAAGGTGGATTGTCTCCCAGTTGCCATATCATATTTGAATTTCTCATGTGCCTTTTGGAGGTTTGATATTCACCCCTTTTGCTTCCCAGTTCCCAAGGTTTAAGGATTTTGTCCCAATCCTTCTACTATATGTTTAACATTCCCGTGTGAAGACCTAGGTCTAAATTTATATCTAATGAAGGCCACTTCCATATTTTGGTGTCTCTTGAGGATTCACATAGGGGTGAACATTAGGTTGTGTGTTCATTCCATTTGCCCATGAATTAGGGCACATAACATGACTCGTATATTTGTTTAGTGAAAATGTATCTAGAGAATCGATAAGTGAAAACCTCTCATCAGTTTTCGAAGAAGGAAATTTATCATAGGAGAGAAAATAACAACAGGCTTCATATGGGAATTGTCTATACCTGGAACAAACGATTCTGGAACACAATGGGCCGTCGCATCCTTGACATCCATATAAATCTCACCATGACCAATATCAGTCTCCAAACAACCTGACCGAAGAAGAGTATCCAGAGAGTGAACTTCCACAACTGGCGAAGTTTCTCGGTATCCAAATCCCCCTTCCTCTTCATGTACCTCTTTAACAAATATTCCTACTTTTGGAAATGAGATAACCACTACTAATGGATCCGAACAAGTATTTATTTTGTTTCTTTCGCTCAAAGCCCTTGCCTCTTGTCATGACCTAATGGTTAGTTGGGATGAACCTCATAAATTGTTGTATTTATGACACCACCAACACCTAAATGGAAACCCCTCATAGTCCGATGTTTGAATGATAGAAATATTTTTTTGCTCAATTTCAATATCCTCCTTTAGACCCTCATGGTTGTTTAGTCTAACCAAAATGCGAGAAAATTTCATATTGTCCGACTTTTTTAAATGACATATCTATCGCAACAAACTCCCCCACAATATTTCTAATGCCCCTGAAAACATATAAAGACCAATAGTCAAAGGGAAAACCTTAAAGTCACACCCAAATTAGGGTGATGTCTAACTTCTCTCTTTTCTTGTCAAACAGAGTTCTCCACATTTTCAGAGCCATTAGTGCTGAGCCTATACACCAATTCTGTTTTAGATCCCATTGTGCATCTTTGGATTTCTTAAGATGCAAGATGAACAACCTTTGGAGAGAACTAGGACTTTGGGCACACATCCTAGTTTGTCACCCCAATTTTCCTAACCCCAATCCTTGAGGGTTTTGGCATTGAATTTTCGACCTTAGACCCTTCCTGTAATGGTTGTCTCTGCTGTATTCTCCAACTTGTTAAGGTGTATAACTACCCCAACCATGAAATTGTTTGCTTTGCCTTGGTTTTTTAAAAGTCACTACTTATTTCAACTTCTTTGTTCCCAAACTTTTGTCCCCGAACTAGTGTGTTTTTCAAGGTCCTGGATTTCATCAACAAAGGTATCCCTCGTTCCATCTATTCCACCATCCTAAGTTTATAATTTTCTTAAGTCCACGGCACTTGCTAACTAAC
>LPNX010388691.1:806325-816325 GCA_001517045.1 Pseudotsuga menziesii | reverse complement strand
GGTGATGATGATGTTGATGATGAGTATCATTATCATGAGGAAGACAGTGATGATGATGATGATGATGATGAAGATGATGCGCATGTTGATAGTGATCATGAAGACAACAATGAAGATGATGACGACGATGATGATGAAGACCATGATGATGACGATGAAGACCATGATTATGATGCTGATGAAGACGATGATTATGGTTATGACGATGATCATGATTATGATGATGATGATGATCTTGATGATGACGATGATGAAGATGATGGTGATGGTGATGATGTTAGTAACACTTTTTTTTAAATAAGATAGAATAATAGTTATAATTAAACATTTACCTTTCAATATATTTCATCATCTTCTTCATCCATGTGAGCATCTTCTTCATCCATGTCATCATTTGTATCATCAGATACATAGTCAACATTGTAAGGATTGGCCATATCATCATCGTCATCATCATCAGATACGCTCATCATGTCATCGTCGAAATAATCTTCATTGGCATTGTCTGCTACATCATCTGATTCAACTATTCCTTGGACATCTTCTGTTGGATCATCATCATCTGCTAACTCAAGTTGATCATGCTCTTCGTCGTCATATTCTTCTTCCAGAGAACCCTCTTTATTACCATCATCTAGGTTATACTTTATCGGCCTTCCCCTTGGATCGTGTCTCACAACAAACGACCAGCCCACTTTACCTGGAACCTCTGAGTAAAATACTTGTTCACATTGGCTTGGAAGAACATAGGGCTCTATTCCTGGCTCAAACAACCTTGTGTTTACCATGGTAAATCCATTATCATGTTCAATAATAGTTCTATCGGGATCATGTTGATTCAATCGTAACCTGTACCATTTGACAACGAATAGAACTACCTTAAAGGATTTAAAGTCACAATGTATAATATCTTCCAAATACCCATAGTATCAATTTTCTGAGAATTCTGCATGTCTGTCAGTTCCAGATGAAACACTGGTAACCTCAAAGACAACCAAAACCCCAGAATCTGATGTTTTCTTTGTTTCATCCAGTTTTTTGATCCGATATCTACCTCCATTGCAAACCATAGCCTTATTGTGTTTTACCTACAATAAGCAATACACAAAAAGATTACACGACCATTCAGTCCTTATGCAACAATACATGGAAAAAAAGAACATGTACGTAAATAAGTAATTTGCAAAATAAAAGATTTAGAGGGATATTTGATTAATTATATGCTTGCCATTTTATCTTTTACACCATATGCCAAATCGATTTCCCTTTCTGTTAGATTGTTATCTCCATTGCATTGTGTTGCTTTTGCCAATGAAGCCACACCTTCCCATGATATTCCATGACCTGATTGTGTGCGTCGTTCAATCCATACCTTCATCCAGTCAAGATTGTTTGCGATGTATAAATGAATTGCATACCATTCTCAACTAACTGTTTAATGACAATAACCATTAAAATCAAAGAAAGGTGTAAATCTCTTGAACAAAGACGTATATGCTCTTAATTGAAGCAATTATGACTAGAAAACACAATTAGAATATGAAGGATATAGTAAAAATCCACTAGCTAATAATTACCTTTTAGCTTCCTCAATCTACCTTTCCCCTTTAGTTGCTCCCCTTCAAATTTTTTATTGGAGTCTGGATCACAAATGCGACATAAATTGAGATTTGACGCTAAAATAGGAATATATTCACTAACATACAACATGTTTTGGTATACTGTATATCCTTCCATCATAGAACTATCCACATGTGCTCGTTGTCTCACCAAACCCTTCATAAATTTTAAGTGCCTCTCAACCATCCACATGGACCTTCAGTG
Source organism: Pseudotsuga menziesii (assembly GCA_001517045.1). NCBI lineage: Eukaryota > Viridiplantae > Streptophyta > Pinopsida > Pinales > Pinaceae > Pseudotsuga > Pseudotsuga menziesii. The sequence goes on along the minus strand of LPNX010388691.1, from coordinate 814,501 downwards.
CACAGGTCCACACAACTCAATCTCCTCAACTTGGTGTATGAGGTAGTGTTCCTATGCATTGAAAAATGCCGATGGTATATGCTTCTGCATTTCACACATGAAACAAGGAATTTCTCTCCTCCCATACTTTATATCTTCTTTATGGATTTCTTTAGATGTCAACCATCTACAAGTGATGCAAACAAATAACGATATTTAACAAAAATAAAAATTAAATTACAATATATGCTAAAATAGTGCACAAAAAAAACAAATATAAATGATTATACGGAGAATTAAAGAAACACTAAGCAAAATAATCGCTAGTTACCTCATGTATTTACCAAGATTATATATAACTTGTTTGACATTGTTGTCGAAGTTGTCCGGGAGAGAGAGAGGTAGAACATACTATATCAATATACAAACCTCGCCATTTATTAAAAAAAGAGTATACAAACAAGAAAAAATTATATGGACATAACAATAATAATTACCTTGATGAAGACATGCCAATCATGTGTTTTGACCCCTGCAAAATCACCTTTTTTAGTTATGATATTCTTCAAGTTTGCACAAAAATCGGTGGGAAATTTAATTTTCCGCATTACTTCTTTGACAGCATTGCTTTGTTGCTCCGTAAACATCCATGGAATTGAGTTTATATTAACTTGTTCTCCATTGGTATGAAATTGGATGACGTCTTTCATTGCATGGTTGCTTTCTTGAATGTCTTTGCACACTTTCACAACTTTATCTTTCTCCCTCCTTAGCTCTAGTAGTCACCATAAGGTTTCAGTAACATTCTTTCCAATATGCATTGTATCAAACAAATGAGCAATTTGTAGGTGCTCATAGTAGGGCAACCTGCTAAACTGAATAGGATAACTTCTCATTCCTCATGGAATACCATTAATGCCTTCATGATCACGATGGACATCATGAATATTAGTTTATAATTAATAAATTACGTCATAAACCAAATATGGCCACTACAACAAACAACTCACAATAAAAATTAAAATACATAAAAATTCATATACGATGATCATACATACCATGATGACGATTTCTATTGTATTGCATCTTCCAAAGGTGAGGTGTCATTCTCCATGGTTTTAATGTAGTCTCCTGCTTCCCATTGAAAATATTTCTTTCAGTTGTTCTATACCTGTGATTCTTAGAGAGGAAATGCCTATACTCATCAAACACCTCCTTTCTCAAGCTTTTTGAACGACAAGATTTTATCTTAGGACCACAAACTGGACATGAAAATTTACCCCTTGTCTGAAGACCTACAATATTTAGATATGGAATATCTATGTCAAATATATTCATATATAAAATATTCTAACTACTCCATATCATTAAATGCAATTAAAGTGGAACTTAAAATTACAAACCACAAAATGAAGTTAACCCATGGGCATCGTGTATTTTCCATACAACCATTGCATGGAATTGAAATTGCCTTTGTCGTATTGGTCTAGATGCATCATATATAGTTATGTCATTCCATAACTTCAGTAGCTCATCTATAAGAGGTTCGATGTATACATTCATATATTTGACTTGGAACTTAGCTGATTCATAATTTGATGAACATATAAAATATATCATTATGAGAACCATTAAGATATATAAACCATGCAGAAGAGTAAAATAATAGATATGTATATGAAATTAAGATACATATAACGACAAATGAGATGCCACAACTAAATTATAAATAAAATAGTTTTCGTCAATAAAACCTGGAATAATCATCGACAACATTATGTGCTCCCTATTTATTGACAACCATGGAGGAATGTTATTGTTGATAACAAAAATAGGCCACACCATATAAATGGATTTCATCTGTGCAAATGGATTAACACCATATGCTGCCAAAGAAATCCTAAGATTATGTGGTTCTTCTTTAAAGTGAGGCCACTTTTCCTCAATATCTCTAAAAGTAGTACCATCTACATGCATTCGGATAACATCATCTTGAATTCTTTTCTTGGCATGGTAATCCATAAATTGCGCTATGTTTTTGCACCTGAACAGTCATTGCAAACGTGGAATGATGGGAATATAACGAAGAACCTTCTAAGGCACCTTTTTTGTTACTTTATCTGTACGATAGCTACTTACATGACATTCTGGACATTCTGTTGCAAATTCATGCTGATTATAATATATAACATGGTCATCAGGGCATGCATGAATTGCTTCATAATGCATTCCAATATCTTTCATGATGGAAGATAAATCTCGATATGTGCGAGGTAAAATATTTGATGGTGGCAACAAAAATTCAGCTATCAAGCTACAATTTTTTTTTTGTTAATGTAATAAATAAATAATATTAACGACACACGCTTCATTCGTACAATGATCAATAATGAGTTAACAATACAATTATTAGAGGAATAGAAATAAAATTTATCACTATCCTATATATGTGATGGATTATTTTAGATACCTTAGCATCTGTGTGATTGCAATGTTTGAAAGACCATTCATAACCTTCAAGTTCATTATCAACAATATAGTAGAGAGAAGATTTGTTTTGGAGCCTTCATAAAGGGGTTCATATGCCTTATTGAGAAGAGGTATATCGTGAAAATCATCAAAGTCATCATCATTTTCATTATCAACATCATCGTCATCCATTCTAACGTTAAATGAATCATGGATCAATGTATTTGTACCATCATCTTCAATTACATCATTGGCATGATCATCTTGTTCAATATGATCATTCACTTGTTCTCCATTAAACGTACATGCTCCATGATCCTGATCCTGAACTTGTTCTGAAAGCACTTCCTCTGGATGACATGTTATAGGGTGTCTTTCCTTTAATATAAATACATGGAAACATCAATAGATATACATTAATATATGGAAAAAAAATACATACAATTACCAAAAAAAAAATATAATAATGTTTATAATGCTAAACCTACAAATGGACGATATTTGTTCCCCCCCTCAGCATGTCCATGTTCCCTGCAATGTTTTGTGGCTGGTAAGATCAATATTATTCTCCTCTCAAATCCCTTGCATTGAGTACACAGACAATAACATTTTCCATCACCCCTTCGTTTCGCTACATCCCATAGTCTAGCAAGCAATTGTTGGTTGTCTTCGTTTGGATCCGGAATATTTAATCTATTTGACATTTTGTCATAAACTTCATTAATGAATATAACTAGTTGTCTTAAAAAATCAAGTTCCATGCATCAAGGTTTTGTCAAACGGAGAGAAGTCGAAGAATAAAAAATTCTCGGCAAACTGTCTATCGATGAAAAAAAAATTCCCACAACCGCCCGTTGAAGAATAAAACAATTCCTAAAAACGTCCGTCGAGGAAAAAATAATTTTCACAATCGTCTGTCTCTTCTACAACAAACATGTCGAAATGTTTAAAACAATTTATATTTATAATGGACATGCATCGGATATTCGACACCTTGAACATAGTTACCATTGAAAGTATGGGACCATAAAATTTAAAATCATGTAAACCTTAATTTTGTTTTTATAAAAAAACCTATACTGACTGTCAGATATCCGATGCTTAGGGGTTGGATAACCGACATTATTGGGTTCACAAACGTCGAAGATCCGACGATGAAGTGTCGGATAACCGACACTACAAGGGTCGGAAATCCGACTCCCAAGTGTCGGAGATTCGATGGTGCTATAAATATTTTTTTATTGGCATTCTGCTAATTGATTGTTGTCTGACACATCCGTGCGAAATGTGGGATGACGTTGGATTATGACGTCAAAATTTGGGTTCAAATCCTGTTGTGAATAGTGGATGATTTGGAGGAACACAAGAAAAATTTATCCCAGATAAAATAAACTTTGAGTAAGGAAATAAGGGAAGGTCAGAATCTAAAAAGGAAACATGTAGACATTCTTAGTGAGATTGAGAAATCAAAAGAGGCTTGTCAAATTTTACAATTTGATAAGGATGCTCTAAGATTATCAATAAACATCATTGAGGGAGAAAAGAAAGACCTTGAGAAGCAAGTGGAAAAAGCAGAAAAGAAAGGAGATGCAGCAAACAAGAGAATAGAAGATCTAGAAGCTCAGAATCTTTTACTGTGGGAACAACTTCAAGAGGCAAAGGAGAAACATATGGAAATCACTCCATTCCGGAACCTAGCCTTGATGCTGCAAAAAGAGACAAATCAAGTTTTCCTGAGCCTTGCAGGGGAGATATATAGAGTTAAGCAAATTGAGAACATATGGAAAGAGCTAGAATTCGGTTCAACACAATTCTGGAGAAGATTGTCGAATGTAGTAGGACTTGTAAAAAATCAGTTAGCATGGATAGAAACCCATTCAACCTTTCCAGCTAACATGCCTAAGAAATCTGTAGGTAGTCTTAAAATGGAGTTAGCCATACTTAACTTTGGTTGTAGAATGGTGGCTAGATTGAACACCGTAATTGAGAAAACTATGGAGAAATGTGATGAATTTTACAAAGGTATACATCTGGTTCACAATCAGTGCATGATTCTAACAGACTCTCCAGATCAAGTGTTCCCATTTAGGGGCGAACATATGAAGAATTTGCAAGAGAGGTTGCAAAAGGGAGAGGAAAGCATATCCAGGCTCGAAGCTGTTGGTGAAGAAGACATCAAGTTATGGATTATACAAGCATCAGGTCACAAACTTAAGTTGGAAGAATATTTGGTCCAGAGTACACCCAAGATGAAGGAAATTGAATCTCAGTTGTCAAAGCATGAGGTGGTAGTTCATGTATTGGAACCTGTAGAGTTCGAGGTCGTCAATGAGCAAGCACAAGCTTGGGATTTTTTTTTCAAAACACCAACTGAGCCCACCTAGTTTGTCTTATTCAAAATCTGAGGATTATTTAAATATTTTGTATTATCCTTTTTTCTAAGCGCATGCACTAGAAGACAAATTTTAGTAAAGGAAGAGTTAAAGAATCCCAAAAGGATAGAGGGAAGCTAAAGAGTCATTTTGTTTTTGTATAAGTAGAAGGGAAGTAGATGTTAGAGAGGACTATTTTCATGCTATCCTTTTGTGAAGTTTATTATAAGAAGAACTACTTCCTTTTATAATAAAGAATTCATATTTTCTGCCGGAGAAGGCGCTGTGAAGTCTCAAATGCATGTTGTAGATTGGTTTAATGTCAAATTATTTATGTTTCATCTTTTTCTACGAACTGTGAGATCATTTTGACTTATGAATTATTTCCTTGTTATGAATGATTTCCTATTAATTTTGTGAAACTTATGCAGCATGTTGAGTAATGAATTTGTTAACTAACAATGAGCTATCTCTTTATCTTTCTACTTACACTCATGTATTCTGAATTATAAACAACTATCTGTAATATTCTTTATACATGTTGTACAGTACATTACTCATCATAATATAATCTTGCTCCCTAGGGATAGCTTAGATAGAACTAGTTAGTTTAGCTTAGTGGTTATTTGTTTATGATTTAGAAGCAAAAGAGGTAAGACGAGAGGTAAGAACCTGCGCATCACATTGTGAATTCTTCATTATCTATATCGATTGCATTTAATTAGGCACTTGCATATCATAAATAAAAAGAAAATTAAAAAAAAATACACTTAAACAGTGGACCGGGCCGCAACCGGTAAAACAAGCTTTAACCGTTACTTGACCTATAGTAGCCAGACTGTAAATCGGATGAATTTCCCATACCAAAAAATAATGAGCTATTTGGGAACATTTATTGGGGAGAATCCCTACTATTTTCACATGGGAATTTCTAGGCCCTCAACACTTCCATATCCCATGAAATATGAGACTGGTCTGGGAGTATCTCAGTGTCCACAGATAGATGAGACTGGTCCCTGAATGCTTCAGTGTGCCTTGATGGCTGGGACTGCATCTGTTCATCTTCTCCTAGATCCAAATAGGGGATTATGTGCACCTCAAGGTCGGTTGATCCTAGATGGATGGGAGTCTCAGCAAGGTTTCCTAAGGATGTTGGTTCTTGTATGACAACATCCTAATCAACTTCAACATTTTTCTATTGCTGAAGTTCTCCCTCCATAAGTTCTGTGTCCTGAGATTGTTTTGGGGTCATAGTAAAAACTCCTAAGTTCAGGTCAGGGATTATCTCAACCTCTGGCTCACTCACTTCCAATTGAGTAGTAGCTTCAACAAACATTTCCAAGGTTGTTGGTTCTTTTGTAACAACACCCTATGGCTGAGACTGTAATTGATCACATTCCCTTACCTCTACATCAGGTATCATTTCCACTCTTGGTTCTTTTTCATCCCTAAACTCCCCCATAGATGTTCCTTTCTCTTCTTTGACTGCCTATGTGGGGTTTTGTGCCACAAATGCACGCACTATGACTTTGTATCCTGATTGACTAAAAATTTCTCCACACTCAGGGCAAACTAATTTTTCCAATTCTTTACCTTCCTCAACTGAAATTGATCCTTCGACCTGATCTGTAGCTTCTAACAATGTGTGCAATCTCCTTTCCACCTATTTCTTGCATGTTTCCTTCCATATTTCCACTTCCTTTCGGGGCAGTTGCACCTCTTCCTTCAACATGACATTTTCAAAGAAAAGTCCCTCAATTTGAGGTTCCCCTACAACAGGTTCTTGTGGGGCAGCATTTGTCCTGGGTCTCAAGATGGGAAATTCAATGTTTGCTTCGATGTTGGCCCATTTTTCCCGTGTTGCTTCTGTTGTTGTGATAGTTCTGGTTCTCCTTCTTCTTCTTAGCCATGATGACTGTACCTCCTCTTTCGATCTTCTTCTCTTCCTTTGTGGTATAGGGGCTTCCAATTCTACAGCTAATGTAGAAGGAATGTCTCTTATTTCATCATTTTCTCTGGTCTCTTCCATCTCTGTTTCCTCCTCAATAAGAGTTCCCATCCATTCCAGAGAGGATTCTATGGTGATAACCTCTACATATCCTTCTATCATCATAGCTCCTACAACTTTAGCTTCAACTGTCACAGCATCAAATTTTGCTCCAGCTTCAGCTTTTGCTGCTGGAGCTCCCAAATTATCTATCCCCTCTGTAGGGTTTGGTTCTACTACATCCTCACCTAATTCTTCTTCTTGGTTTTTTGATTCTATCGCATCTTCCCCTTCTTAGTTATCCAATTCTACCTCATCTTCCCCCCCAACTAAATTGGTCGAGGGACTCTGGTCCTCCTGCTCTTCTTCCATTCCCCCCAACTGTGTTGGTGCCTCCTCTTCTTCCTGTATTTGAACACCCCATAAAAGTGCAGGTGCTTCAACTTCCTCCTCTATTGGGACACCATGCAAAAGTAAAGGTCCCTGGTTTATTTGAGGTTGACCAGTAAACTGTTCCCAGATTTGGTTTCTCTGAGCTAAGGCCCTTAATATAAGATGTTTGATCTGGTCATGAAGGATGAGGGAAGAATATGGGTGTCGAGATGATCTTACAAATCCTGCCATGTGATGTAGGTTTTTAAATAGATAAAAGAGAATATTGAGTAAATCCCTATGGAATAAATGAGACAGTAAAGGGAAATCAGAGAAATACACATTTTGATACCTACCTTCACACATAATTTACTTATTCAAGAAGATCGCCACTTCATTATAGGGGTGAGGCATTGATTGTAACACTATTTGGTAGAGTTTTTCACCAACTAGCAAAAACTCCCACATTGTAGCAGCATTGCGGGTTCTTCTTCCAAACCAGTTCATTCCACTTTGAGGAAGGCACATAACCTATGCTACATTTTTCTTAGTAACTTCTATATGTAAACCACTAGCCTTTGAATGGGTTTCCGTGAGATTCAGAGAAAACTGCAGAGTTGTTTCTCGATGAAAACCACTTAATCATTGGAAAAACTCAATCCATCTAGCAGCTTCGAAGATAGAAAAAACTCAACATTTCTTCACAATTCTTATGTGTTTTTGGGTTCATGTCGGGATCGGATACCCATGTTTCCTCTCTTTCTGAGTGCTGGTATTAGCTCGACAATTTACAGGCCCAGTAATGGAGGTTACAGCACAAGGTCATGCACGAATAAGTGATGTTGGGGTTGGGAAAATTAGGAAATTTAAGACAATCGTAAGTAGGAAATCATTGATAATATTTGGCCCCAAATTAGGAAAAAGGTGACGGCCATGAGATAAGCTCAAGTACCCATTAGATCTGTTAGGTATAACTCCTGATTAATTGTCTATTCCA
>LPNX010388691.1:775311-803401 GCA_001517045.1 Pseudotsuga menziesii | reverse complement strand
TAGCATTTTGGTCATGTGTTTTCTGGTTATGCATGTCTTTGATGGACTCCCATGAAGCCCAACACTGATCTGATGTGTGCCCAGTCTTTCCGCAACGCTTGCACTACAAATCTGATCTTTTGTTTCTGCCCCCTCTGCCTCTGAAATTTCTTCTTCTGCCTCTCTCTTTGCCGTAATATCCCTTGGAAGGGTCTTTGGATTGGTCTTTGCCAGCTAGGGCAGCACCAATACTAGATGCCAAAGACTGCATCTTTACAACTGTTAGTGTAATTTACAATAATAAACTTGATATGACAAAGAGAAAAACAATAACCTTGCAGGTCTACAGTCTCTGCCAAGGTGTACAATCTCAACTTCAGATTTTAAAGTGATACAATGACAGTATCGCAGCTTCAATTCGCAGCAATTTCAGGGAGAAGAAATCAGTAGATACAAAATATATTATACAAAATATATCAGTTACTATGCAATATCAGTCTCAGTATTCAGAATTCAATATATCAGTCTCACTATTCAGAATTTACACAGGCTCTCTTGATTTCATAGGCAGCTCCACAGGTTCAGCAGGATGTATACACTAGCAGCATGTACACACCAGCAATCATAAAAAATTCCAGACTCAAGCAGTATAGATACTCAACGCATATATACTATTCAGCATATATATATATTAGTTAGCATACATATATTCTTCAATCTATTAGTCAGTTTGATATACAGTATACAAAAAATATATATATCAGTTACTCTCCACGCAGCATGCATGCAATCTTCAGCATAAAAGATAGGTATACTACTACCACCGATAGTTATTGGAGCAGTCTTCAATGCAATATATATATCAGTCTTGAACACAATATAGATATCAGCCTTAAATGCGCATATCAGTATGATATATCACTCTATATCAGTCATACTATATTTTGCATTAGCAGCAGTCTCTCACGCACGCAATGTCCTGGCAGGTCGCAGCACACAAAGGGTAGATGGAAGACTAGGCAGTATATATATCAGTCAGTCTTCACAAAGAATTCATAAGTCGCAGCTTCAGAGAGTTCAATAAAGGCAGGAATCTCAGTCACAGCCTTCACAAGAAATTCATAAGTCGCAGCTATATATCAGTCAATATATTTTGTAGAACTGTCATGCGGCCACCTCAAGAGTTCTGCACTTTTCTCCAGTAAGTTCTGGAGTGTTCTCACGTAAAATATCGAATACTATCTCAATGCATATTTCAATACAGAGCTTCTATAAACTCACAGCTCCAATACGTTCAAAATCAAAGCTCCACATTGTTAACGCAGTCATGCATGAGTGCCTCCACGCAGCATTAAAGGAGTGAGCCTTCAAACAAGCAGACTATCCCACGCAGCTTAATGCAGCAGAGATATCACATCGCAGCCTTTAGAATATCTTCAATACCAGTCTCCACGCACCCTCAAAAATTTAGGGTTTCCACCCTAGCCTCAACGCAGGTAATCTCCAGCATACATATTTTCTGCAGCTGTCTCCTCCAGCGCAGCCAGCGGCTCTTCAAACAGTCTCCACGTAGTTGATGAAGGCGTGACTCATCTTCAATACCAGTCTCCACGTACCCTCAAAAATTTAGGGTTTTCACCCTAGCCTCAACGCAGGTAATCTCCAGCATACATATTTTCTGCAGCTGTCTCCTCCAGCGCAGCCAGCGGCTCTTCAAACAGTCTCCACGTAGTTGATGAAGGCGTGACTCATCTTCAATACCAGTCTCCACGTACCCTCAAAAATTTAGGGTTTTCACCCTAGCCTCAACGCAGGTAATCTCCAGCATACATATTTTCTGCAGCTGTCTCCTCCAGCGCAGCCAGCGGCTCTTCAAACAGTCTCCACGTAGTTGATGAAGGCGTGACTCATCTTCAATACCAGTCTCCACGTACCCTCAAAAATTTAGGGTTTTCACCCTAGCCTCAACGCAGGTAATCTCCAGCATACATATTTTCTGCAGCTGTCTCCTCCAGCGCAGCCAGCGGCTCTTCAAACAGTCTCCACGTAGTTGATGAAGGCGTGACTCATCTTCAATACCAGTCTCCACGTACCCTCAAAAATTTAGGGTTTTCACCCTAGCCTCAACGCAGGTAATCTCCAGCATACATATTTTCTGCAGCTGTCTCCTCCAGCGCAGCCAGCGGCTCTTCAAACAGTCTCCACGTAGTTGATGAAGGCGTGACTCTCCACCAATGATCTAGGTCAAGATCACTGTGTTTCCTCCAGGCTGTCAGGTTCTTTACAATCGCAGTAGAGGCATACAATATGGTTGTAGCGTGAAGGAATTAGGGTTTGCAGGTATCTCCAATAGTGCGCAGTTTCCAACATGCGTAATGTACCACGGTCTCCCATAGTGGTCTTCACAATGTATATTCCAAAAACCAATCCAGGCACCAGCGTCCTTCAACGCAAGCATCAGAGAGTCGCCTCTCTCACCCCACCAGGCAGTCTCCAGGTCGCAGCAAATCACCAGCTTTATACCGGTCTGCAAAAATTAGGGTTCAGCTCGCAGTCTCTCAATGCAGCATCGCAGTATCAACACGTCTTCAGATATACTCAACGCAATATTGCAGTCTCAACATAAACATAAAATCGCAGTATCAGAGGTTAGTATTGCAGTCTCAACAAAAACATAAAATCGCAGTATCAGAGGTTTGTATTGCAGTCTCAACAAAATCGCAGTATCAGAGGTTTGTATTGCAGTCTCAGCAAAAACATAAAATCGTAGTATCAGAGGTTTGTATTGCAGTCTCATCAAAATCGCAGTATCAGAGGTTTGTATTGCAGTCTCAGCAAAAACATAAAATCGCAGTATCAGAGGTTTGTATTGCAGTCTCAAAAAAAACATAAAATCGCAGTATCAGAGGTCGTGACTCAGGATAATCACCAGAAACGCTCAACTCATTAGGGTTTCCCAGCACACACACTTAATCATGAAGGAATTTGCATGTGACTCGACTGGCAGACTGATGGAGCAGTCTGGCAATGAAATGGCAGGCAGAATGGCAGGAAGGAGGGCGCAGAAATGCAGCAGGAGTTATGGCAGACAACCTGCTCTGATACCAGTTGTTAGGTATAACTCCCGATTAATTGTCTATTCCAATGCAAAATCCTATACTTATACAAATCTTATGGCGGTTGGGTTTCACCTTCCGCTCAGCTGGTTTAGCTTCCTATCTATTCATATTCCTATTTTATTTATTTACAATAATCCTGACGGATTATTCTAACAAGATCATGTGAATTGGTAGTTAACTAAGCATGGGTGTAATGACAGGTATAAAAAGGTGAGAATGATTAATTTTGTCAAATCTTCTTAATGCTTAATCATGTAAATAATCAGAACTGTACTGTTACGGAGAAAACTTCCTATGGCTTGGGGTACCACAATAGACAGAGTAACCGTAGAAATAAATCCCTTCCCATATGCAAGAGAAATACAACATCTAACGCTAAAGGATCTTGAAACATACCTTATTCTAGATGGTTTATGTAGATCCTCATTGACCTTTTCCAATCTCGCTTGTATTAGAAATTTGCTCTCTCAATAATCAGCAAACAAGACAAGCATGCTATATAATGGTGTTAGACCTACTCTAGCATATATAATCAATAACATATAAGCATTCAAAAGAATCCATGGATTCAATATTCATTTAAATACACATTATTGAACAGGAAAATATATTTCTATTAATATAAATCAAAGATTACAATAGTGACAACCTCTGTCGGCACATCTGCGAACCGGAGAAACTAAGTCCTCCACCACTTCAATCCTCCATCTCTTGATAGCAAGCTCACAAGCAAAGGCAATATTGGTAAGAACACAAAGTGCTCCAAGGGACAAAGGGATGCAGACTCAAGTATAAGCTTCGGCAACAATGGACTATAGTTTTCTTACTCTTCAATTCCTCTCCCTTCAATGTATCCAAAGGGTTCCTTATATAGTGCTTCAATGGGGTAATGGAAGGTTAGATCCGAGTGATATCAAGGCATATAGAAGGCCAAGAGACAAGTGACTCGGCTCCACATCAAGGAAAACTCCAAAACTATTTGGCCTCTTACACACATCCCGATGTGCACAGGTTTTAGGGTCATATCCGCGTATATACGCGAGAACAGGTTTAAAAATCGCGTATGGAAAATAATGCATGTTTTAAGGGATGATCTTGGAAACATCAAAGGTACAAAAATGGTCCATGGGGTCCAAAGAGTCTGTAGATGGACAGGGAAGGCCATAAATGTGTGATCCACCATGTGTGGTAAAATCAGCTGTAACACATGCCCCTCAATGTGTGAGGTCAGAGGGGTGATACGATGGCCGAAATACATTATAAGTCCATCCCAGAAGTGGAGTGATGAAGAACCAGGTGGAAGAAGTAGCCATCCAACAATATAATAAAATAATCAAACTCTACACATGACTGCAAATACATACAATAGTCCCGAATATATAAGAGTACAATGGCCATGAATAGGCATGATACAAAATATGACATGTGTGGACATCGCCACGTACAATATAGATAGATCAGAATCTCCATGATGAAGATATACAAAGGATCATGATCTCCATGAAAGCTGAAGATATATAATGGATCAAGATCTCCATAATGGCTGAAGATATCTGACATACACTGGAATCAAGTCACGAGAGCTGAAATCTCATGAACACTGGCACGATTAAGGAGGTAGCATATATGAAACGCCACCAATCTAAAAGGTCTTCTACACAATCCACTACGAGTACATGTCCTACTATGTGAATAGAGGTGTTGAGGTCGAACATAGTAGTCCATTATCTGATTACTGGTGATTGATGTATACCGTTAACAGACATGAGATCACCCACCGATAATGAAAATGGGAATCAAGGTACTAGAGTGCAAACTAACAAGAGTGAATAAATGTGTTGAGTTCGAACACTTGAAAGGATCCATTGATTAGGGGACATTTATGTACTCCCAACATTGTCGATGGTGAGAGAACCTGCCATTGATGACTGCAAGTCTCAAGGCACTCAAAAATGACTCTAGATTCCTATCCCAGAATAAATGATCTGAAGTCGATTGGATGAAATCCGCTAGAAGGATGGCATTAAGGCATCCCTCATCATCCAACACAAGGTACTCAGTAAAGTTGTATAATGTGGAAGGACTCGATCATAATGTGCACAAACCAGTATTAGTACCGGGAATGGTCGACATGCAAAGTCAAGAGAACTGAGGAATGGATGACTCAGGTTTCAACTTCCTTCGAACAAGAGAATAAAGGAGAATGGTGACTGAATGGAGGTAGCATAGACTCAATATACAAAACTGGGACATCTCTGCGACACAGGAGGCATCGAAAGAGGCTCCATAGGGACTGGAAGCTTTACCAGTCGATGGAGATAAACTCAGAGAAATGAGTATAGCTCCTAAAGTCAAACTATTAACCCAACCAACGGATGTGATATACAGTGCTCTGTTCAAAGGTGACACGACTCGACTGCTGCCAAAGATAACATCTTTTCATGTCCGGCTTTTTGGTTTTTTGATTTTTTTTGGACTTTTTCAAATATTTTAAAAAGCTTGAAAAAGAATAAAAGTGCTTTATAGTTACAGACTAGGAAGAGATGAGTGTCAAGGGGCAAACAAACTAGTTCCAAGTAGTGGAACGTACCTATGCTCAATGCAAGGAAACATGTGTAGGATAACGACACTCAGGGGAAAGTCACCTCCTGGTTAAAAATGGGGAATCAAGTTGCAAAAGATATGTAAAAATGTCTATGCTTGGCTAGACATGAGACAAGCTATGGATATATGGCTGATAATCAAAGTCAAGGAAGCCGACGTAAGGCTCAATAAGGCAAGCAAACCTCATGATAATACAATTACAGCTTGAAATAAGGGAGTCCTGGGGAAAAGGCCAGCAAAAAGATCAAGAGGAGTATGAGGCTCTTGCGTCAAGTCATGGCGATACTATACAAAGGACTCCCACACCCTAAAGGAAAAATGTCGGCATGGGCGCCAAATGCAAAACATGAGATAACTAGGGCACCCATGTATGGTCAAGCTCTACCATTCACATCGTGTCACTTCTAAAAGCAACAAGGAGGTTCCGTGACAAGATAGAAATGGGTTCGTACCTAAGGTTGTAATGAAACGGTCATAAGGTCATGCAAAGTGCAAACGGATGTGAAACCTAACCTATATGCTAGTTTAGACATAATACCTGAAATTAGCACGAACGAGTCAAAACCCTAGTCAAACAACGCTCAAAATGGACTCCTACATCATCAAATTAGTCCAAAATGGTAAAAAACAGTCAAAACTATAGAAAGTGGGTAAAAAATTTCAAAAATTTCTATAAATAGTAAAAAATTCAAAAATTCCATATCATTTGAAATTTTTACCCATTTGAGTTCAAAAATTCCAACACAAATTCCGGGAGCATCATCCGATGAAATTTGACACCGTTTGTTCCAGGTAACTCCTCATGTCCTCCTCGTCCCATTTCATGCAAATTTTTTCAGTTTCCATGGTCAATTTTATTTTCTAGGCCAATCTAAAGTAGGTGTTTTGGCGCACGTAGATATTGGGGTTTTTTCCACGTATAGGGCTGGCCATACGCAAAAAAACCTCCCAAAACCGCGTACATATGCGGCTGTTTTGTAAACAGTCGCGTATGCGGTCGTGAATAAATATTTTTAAGGCAAATAATGATAAAAAATCATGTTTTATGTGCAGGATGATTCTAGAATGGAGGGAGAGGGAACATGGTGATGTAGGAGAGGCTGTTCAAGGTGACTTATTGGCCCAACAAGCTCTATGTGCATGCAGTTTGTATAAGTTTTGGTGTCTTGGCAGCCTGAGGGCCAAACCAAGACTCCTGCAGATGCTATTGGATTACTGGGATCCAGACTCAGAGTCTTTTCACATTGATAGGATGTCTCTCAGTATAGAGATTGAGGACATATACTTTATTATTGGATTATCTCGATGAGGAGAGGTGGTAAACCTACGATATCACGGGCCCGGAGGTGGCCTGACTATTGATGAGTACATTGTGGTGTACTGCTTTCTGAACACAGAAAAGGTTGAGAGTCAAATCCCAAAAAATTCAATCCAAGTGTTGGGACCAAAGGCCATACTATTGGCATTCGGCAGGATAGATGGTCTAGCTTCACTCCACTAGGCCTCATGTCCATTGATGTTCTATGCGGTGGAGTGTATGAGACCCACAGTGTACGACTGGAGCACTACGCTATTGAGTAACATGAAGCAGCGGCTCAGTGACTGGAAGATGGGTAGGGTGAGAAACTTCGGTTTCGACAACATACTGAGCACATTCTTCTTTGAGCATGTACCGGGGCTAAGCCCTAGAGTGGACATTCCTCCACACAGAGTTCGAGATCCGGCCCAACGACGTTGGGAAAATGTTATGTGGAGACTGGGCGAAGGTAGGGTTGCTAACCCCTACCTAGTGGACTTATTGCCATGGTGGCGGTGGTAGATCATTGCCATCAATGACTACCCCTATGAAGGGATATATTTCTGGGGATATCTAGACATGCCCCTACCACCAGGAGCAGCATATGGAGACATAGGTAACAAATCCCAAACCCTCTTTTTAAGTTTTTTGAATTATTAAATTTTTTGTGTTTTTTGATATATTGACTCAAAAGACATGTTTTGGTGTGATGACACATAATGACAATCTATCATGTGTATGCAGATGTTGGACCACGACAACCTAATGGTTTCCCTCATCATAGACGGAGGGGAAGAGGAGACGACATCATGGGTGCGGATGCGGAGAGGATGCTCCAAAGCATCCACACAAACTTTGTACGCTTGACACACAGGGTACCCATGGTGCAAGTCGAAGACTTGCCTGAGGCCATGCAGCACTAGGTGGTTGGTGTACCACAGGCATGGGTTCGATTATTTTGATGGCTAGCTAGAGCCGTGGTATGCTACCACGATCAAAACCCCCCTCCTCCTCCTCATGCTTAGAGTCCTGAGAGTATTTCTTTTTGTACTACCGTGTATTATATTTTGGTGGCTCGAAAGCCCCAATTTTGTATTATGACACTTATGTATTATGACATCACATTTTGGATGTTTAATGAACAACTTTTATGATGATCGATTTTTTTTATTTACATGTGTGTAAAAATGTATGTTTGTGATATGCTTATGTTCTATGAAACAAATGCCAATCTAACACATAGTTATCATATGAGCCAGCAACTTGATTAAAAATTATTGAAACATGTATGTTATGTTATCAAATTGTCTTTCTAGCAATCTCACACGTAAAAATCTTCGTAATAATGTTGGATCCCTAATACGATACAAGCCATTAAGCTATGAAACCACTAATTGTGAATCAAGACATACCTCAAGAGAGAGAACACCATGTGAAATGGCACCCCGCAATAAGTCGATAACGGCACTATATTCAGCAACATTGTTTGAAGAAGGCTGTAAACATACGCCTCCTGAAGACAATACTTGACCTGTAGGAGTATAAATCACCCAAGCAATCAAAGCTGAGTTTTGAGTGTATGGCTAGCACCATCAGTGAATCCTATGTAAGCAGAAGACTCCATCAATGTCTGCCATAAGAAAAGAAAGCTAATCAACAAACCCGATCACCATAAGAAAACCTAACTATGCAAAAAATTGTACAATAATATACAACAACCAGCCCTAGCTGAAGATCATGCATAGTATTTTTTAAGATAGAGCCCATTTCTAGGCTCTGCCAAGGTTGTCTCTTCATAATCCATCAGCTCATAGGTGCCCTTCTCTAACACATGTTTGACTACGTAAGGACCATGCCACATGGGATTAAACTTCCCTACCCCCAAGGGTTCTTTATCTTGATCCCACAAAAGGACCAAATCACCTTCACTAAAATTCCTCGGATGGACGAACTTATCATATTGGACCTTAACACGATGCTTATTTACTACTAGAGCCACTAAGGCATCCCGACGCTACTCATCAAGCTGCTCTAAGTGGACCAAATGTTCCTCCAATGCGCAAGTGTCTGGTAAAATCTCTATAGCTAGCTTCAATGAAGGGATTTTGCATTCAACCGGTAAGACAGACTCCACCCCATGTACGAGCTGATATGGAGAGAAACTGGTGGTAGTCTTAACCGCGGTTCTATAGGCCCACAAAGCAGGACATAACATGATATGCCAATTTGGCTTGCTTTGCACAATGGTTCGTTGGAGAATGGACTTAGGTGATTTATTCACTGCTTCAACCTATCCATTCGCCTGAGGGTAAGAAGAGGAGTGCTCCTGCTTATACACTAACTTCGAAGCCAACTCTTCCATAATTTTATTCTGAAAGTGCCTACCATGGTCAGTGACAAGCTCTTTTGGAATGCCGAATCGAGTAATAATTTGGTTGAAAACAAAATGTGCAGATGTCTCATTGTCGGATTTAATCATGGGCATAGCCTCTGCTCGTTTCATGAAATAATCGACAGCCACTATAATGTGTTGATGACCCCTAGCCGAAGCTGGGTTGCAATCCATGAAGTCAAGCCCCCACTTGGTGAAGGGACCAATGGTGATAATCAGATGTAACGGGGCAGGATGCAAGTGCATATTGCATGCAAACACCTGGCAAGGGTGACACTTCTTGACTGCATTGACACAATATTTAAAGATCAATGGCCAAAAATATCCCACTCTCAAGTTTTTTTGAGTTGTAGAAAGCCCAGATAAATGACCACCACACGCCCCTCTATGGCAACCATTCAACACAACCTCAGCCTCATCATGGGTTAAATAACAACACAAAATCTACCCCACGGAGGTCCAAAGTGTTATCCATTATAAGGTAGTTCTTAGCTACATGACGTAATCGTCATCGCTCATCCCATGAAAGGTGAGTAGGGACCTTTAACGTTTGCAAATATACAATGATATCCCCATACCATGGGTCCAAAGTTGAGATAAGGAAAATATTCTCATCGAAAAACATATCCTCATAAACCTCCTCCTCCTCCACACTTGGAAAATTAGAAATGAGCTCCTCAAAGATCAACGATTTCTTCGATTTCACCGAAATGAATTCGAGATCGAATTCTTGCAAAATAACAATCCACTTATTGTATTTTCCCCCTATCATCCTTCTAGTGAGGACGAACTGAAATGGATTGACATGAGCTATCACCAAGGTCTGGTGAAGGAGACTGTAATGTCTCAATCTCTGAACCGCATGAACGGTGGCCAAGGCAAGTTTCTCTACTGAGAATAATGAATTTCCAAAGCAATAAGGTTCTGGATCAAATAATATATGACATGCTCATGGAGCTCCTCATCCTCTTGAAACAAAACCATACCCGTCGTCTCTATGGATGCAGCCACATAAATAAAAAAATCACGGGTTTAGTCAGGTGGACTAAGCATGGGGTCTGATTCTAAGGCTCGCTTAAGAGCATCAAAGGACTCCTGGGATCTCTCATCCCAGCAAAAAGTAGTGTCCTTCTTTAAAAGACGCATAAATCCTTTAGTCAAATTGGAAAAATTAACAACGAATCTCCGCAAGAAATTTTCCATGCCTTGCAAACACTGAAGATGTCTAATATTACGCGGGGGAGAAAATTAAGTATTGCCTCAACCTTTAAGGGATCGACTCTTATACCCTCCTTGGATACAATGAACCCTAGCAAGCGACCAACAGTCACGCAAAAGATGCACTTATGAGGATTTAAACTAACCCGGTAATGGTGGCATCTTTCGAATACTAATCTCAAATGGTATGGATGACGCACTTTCAGACAAGAATGAGCAGCAAGATCATCCAAATACACTTCGATAATCTTTCTAAGATCATGAAAAATTAAGGTCATAGCCTGCTGAAATGTAGCTCCGGAATTTTTAAGACCGAAAGGCATCTTCCGATATGAAAAGGTACCCCAAGGACAAATAAATGTAGTTTTATGTTAATCCTCAGGTTTGATCTGAATCTGATTATATCCAAAAAAACCATCCATGAAGGAGAATACCTCGCTTCCCACACACTCATCCAAAATCTTATCAATAAATGGTGTGGGAAAATTATCCTTAGGACAAGCATGATTTAAATCACGGAAATCAGTGCATATACGGATATCTCCCTACTTCTTATCAACCAAAACGGGATTTGAAACCCACTTCATCAAGGGGCCAGGATAGATAAAACCAACTTTTAACAGCTTCTCTATCTCAGCCTTAATAGCAGATGCTTTTCTAGGATTCACCACACGCAAACATTGTCGAACGGGCTTCGCATTCGGATAGGTCTTAATCTCATGTTCGATAATACAAGGGTCGATACCTAGCATTTCCTCGTATGACCAAGAAAATATGTCATGAAACTCTTTAAATAGCTCGGTATACTCCTTAATTTCATCAGGGGAACAATCCGCCCCAATGTAGATGTTCTCAACTTTTCCAGGATCCCGAGAAATATTGATAGGAATAGTAGGTGATAAATTCTCCATGTTACCATCAACCATCTAACCAGGAGAGATCAATGGAACCACGAAACTACCAATCTTCTTGCTAAGAATCTCCCTAAAGTCCTCACGCTCCATATAGTTAAGCTCTGTAAGAAAATATGATCTATGATGTAACTCTTCCCAAGGTGGCTCAACCCCAGACATGGCCTCAATAATGGATTCATTTGATGGAAAAACATCATCAAGGAAATCATGTGCATGAGAGGACTCAACTGCCCATGCAAGAAGCACATACAGGTCCTCCTCCTCCGTTTGCGAAGAGGAAGGACTAGGCTCTGTAACACAATCAATATTCACTTGATATGCTATCATTGCTACAGGCAATGGCAAATCAGTTTCGACAGGTCCATTTGAAGGACTCGGTGAAGGAAGAATACAAGGATCTTCCATATGGGTAGTGTGAAAAGACACTGAATTCAACGAAGACGAAGCCCCACCAAAACTAGATCCGATCATAAGAACGAGTGCAGGATAGTTAAAGGTCCCCATAAGAGATGGATACATACCTACACCCACACTCCCAGTTGCCAGATGAGAATGATCGATAATCGGGATAGAAGCTCCCGATGATGCACTAACACTCGGTTTACGGAATGATGTCTGATCAATAGTAATTATATTCCCATTAAATGGAAAGCATACTACTCGAAATAGAGAAGAGGCTACGGCTTGCATACTATACATCCAATTCCGGCCCAGCAAAAGTTTGTAGTCAAGGGGCGCATTAACCACTTTGACCTCGATCACGATGGTCTTCCCTCCCAATTGGACCTTAAGAGAAGGAAGAATCCCATGCAACCGAAATGATCTACCATAAAAGGCAGTCAACATAGTAGCGGATTGAGATAACTTGGGAGAACCAAAACCCTTCCAACATGACAAAGGCATCATGGAAGCAGCAGCACCTTCATCAATCATAGTGCGTTTGACGGTCATATTAAGACACTCTACATGAATCAAAAGAGACACGTAGTAAGGCAAGCGAGGATGTAGTCCCATGGTTTCAAATTTGATAATGGCAGAAAAGTTATCATCATTAACCCCAAGAGCATAAAGCAAGGCTTTCCTTTGCGGAGTACAACTCTAAAGTACTTCAAGCATGGACATCCCACAAGGAGTTTGGCCCAAATCCTTGGCAACGAAATAGTTTTGGGAGTCTCAGGAATTAGGATTGTGCCCCGAATGCTTTAGGACTCCCTTAGGAATGCAAGGTGCAACTTTAGGTTTATCCATAGTGTTTTCAATATGCAAAGGGCTCTTGGGTGGAGCAGGTTCTTTTCCAAGGTCCGGTCATGACGAACCATAATCTTTCGCATGAGTCACAACCTTAGTAGCACATACCATGTTGATGCAACCATGACCAGTATTGGCTTTCGACGGATTTTGATCTCCACCCAATGCACAATGAGGATCATGGTTCCTCGAGTTCATATTTTTATTATAAGGTAAAGGATTAGTTAGCACAGCTGGGCCCTGTGCTATGAATCTTAAGGCATCTTTCATATGAGGGCACAAGTGAGTGAGGTGGTCCTCCTTACACAATTTGCAAGGACACTTTACCTTATGTTTAGACTACTTGTCCCCCCCAGTATTGCGGGCTTTCTTGTCATTAAAATTAGCATTTCTGTTCTTGTTCCCACCCTTATGATTATTTTTACCCTTTTTCTTATTCCTTTTGGGCTGCTGGTTTCCCTTCTAGTCCGACGATTGCACAGAAAGTACAATCTCCGTTTGGGTGGGTTGAGATGAAATCGTGGCTTGTCCTGAAGCGGATTTATTAATATACAATTGTCTCACTTATTTCACAACTGAATCCATAGGTTTGGCACTTGTACAACCCACGATTCCATCGGCATGTGGTCCAGGCTTGATCTTGGGATTGAAACTAGATCTCAAAGCATTAGGTATAACCTCATACAAAAGTTTGGATTGAGCGTAGATCAAATCCAACTCTTGTGCCCTAAATATTGCTTGTTCCTCATTTTGGACTCTGGATGTAGAAACATCCTTCGCAATGTAAGGTAACAACGAATTGAGGAACCACTCAAGGAGAAATTTTGATGGTATAAAGGCTTTAATCAACCGCTTCCGTCTATGCCACTCTTGAATATGATCCGAGATATGTGTGGCTTTCTCTTGTCAAAATGTCGACAAGAATTTTGTACCAACGTCGTAACACACGGGTAGCTTAAAGTGATTGAGGAAAGTCATGGCAAGGTCATCGAATAAAACAAATGCCCCCCTTGGTAACTCTATATACCATTTCGTTGTAGGCCCGGTGAGGGTGCGTTGAAATAGCCTTAAACGGATTGAGTCATCATGTAAGGAATTAGAAGAGCACCAAAGGTGAAAATTAGTGACATGCTCACTAGGATCTTCTCTAGCTTTTCCCTTGAACTTGGGAATGTCCAAAGGAATCTTGTTAGGTACGGCCGGCCAAGCTAAGTCATGAGATACCGGATCATTCATAAGTATCAATAAGTCAGGTAAGTTCAATGTTGCGAGGAAAGGGAGCCCAGGTTGAGCTAGTCTATGCCACGCTCCTTAATAGTTCTGGTTCATGTAAGGCTAATTGTTGTAAATACCATGGTGTTGGCCATAATATCCTCCTCCCATTTGACCCGTGTAGGGCTGCATGGAAGCATTACGATGTGGTTTACCTTGACTATGTGGTGCTACAAAGCCATAATTGGAAGAGTAAGCAGGTTTTTGATACCCGTACCCATAGGTTTGATAGTTCTATCCATACTGCGGTCCATAAGACTGTCCATGAGAAGCTCCATAAGGTGTCCCATGGGATGTCCCATGAGAAGCTCCATAGTTAGGGATATGGGGAACTCCTTGCAATGGACCATAAGACGATCCAGAAATAGGAATATGACCTCCCGAGACAATGGGAGGTACTTGACTCTGAGATACTACCGTGCAAGCAATCGCAGTACGAACATGGCTAGTAGCGATATTCCGGCCTGAAGGACCATGTGAATGAGGGGGAGGAAGGGTTGTCAAAAATGCATTTGAATGAGTAGGGTTTGAGGACGAAGGGACATGTGAAGGGATGTAAGTGGTGTTCCCTATGGTCACTCATCTTGGTTCTAATATCTGCATATGACTACTAACACTAGGTCTAGGACGGACATGTGAGGTAGCTTCCACCACTGGGATGGAAGGTGCAATGTGACTAGTGATCCAAAATCTCTCAGCATGGAAAGGAATAGGAGTGCCCCTAGGCGTAGTGCTAGGTTCAACTTCTGACTCGGCATGATGTGCCGGATAGTGTGTAGGGATATCAAGCATGCCATAATGAACATGACTAGTGCTTATGGGTTCATGATGAGTCTCGTCGCCTGGAAACCAATACCAGCGACTTGTGAATGAGGGATCATAACCAGAATGTGAAGCAATTTCCTGTGAAGGGTCATATATGGGAGTAGAATCTACATCCCCAACCTCGTGAGGTGGAGAATACATATCAGGAATATCATCCTCGTAATCTCCCATCGTGTGTGAATCAACATGAGAAGTAGTCCACTCGAACTGTCTGTTTCTCTCTCCCAAAGGAGGAGGAGACGTGGAAGGCGGAAGTCCTGCTAAACGACGAGAACGGTGAAGTGCCACGCCCGAATCTATAATGACTCAAATATGAAAAATACTCAATATAATTACGTAAACCCTAGGAAAACTAGCATGCACATAGCATACACCTATAAAATGTAAGGCCAAATCACAAGCAAACAAGGGTAGGATATGTGAGCTCCCAAATGAAGCAGGTATGTCTCACCGAGGAGAGGCTTGAGACTCCCATACACAACAAGCAAAGGTTTGTAACCAATTATAGTGGCCCTCAGCTTCAATGCATATAGCGATTATGTTGTTCGACCCCTACCTAGCCAGGACACCTACAAAATAAC
The DNA here is from genome assembly GCA_001517045.1 of Pseudotsuga menziesii. Taxonomy (NCBI): domain Eukaryota; kingdom Viridiplantae; phylum Streptophyta; class Pinopsida; order Pinales; family Pinaceae; genus Pseudotsuga; species Pseudotsuga menziesii. Next base: position 787,952 of record LPNX010388691.1, on the reverse strand, counting down.
CTCTGCAAAGTACCCCCTCGATAACCTAGGTAAGGAAACTAAGGTCACCTCAATATAATCAATGCTCAGGCGAATAGTTGCAGGCAGGATTGACCATATGGGCAGGGTAGCAAAGCCCGAAACTCTCGAAAGAGCTCCAAGATAAGAATACAATCCTGGAAATATCTCCCGTGCTACTTAGTTATGATCAGGGGTCATCCCAATCAATAACCGATCACACTGCCTCGTGCTTAACTCCCTTGTAAGAGGAGGATCTGAGAAACACTAATTATATAAAGGAATTTCACACTCTCACCTGGACAAACACATAAATGTTTCATTTAGTGGTCTTGGAGAATTTACTCACAATGAACTATTCCAAGACCCTAAAACCTAATCTTGTTGGTGCACCCTATAAAAGAAAAGAGTGTAATTCATTTTATGTGTTGATTTTAATTGGCTTATTACTCAAAAGGGCAGATGGTTGTGCAACTAATGATGTTATGATGCAACAAGAAGTAAAATGCACACCTAACAATCAATGCAAATGCATTGTGTCGAATGAAAAATGGGGTATGCTACTACATGAAGTGCAAAATGTTCCTTCAAATGAATATGCAATCATTCCTATATGAAAATCTGACTAATACTCTCCAAGCAAACCTAATGCAAGTACCAAGCAAAATGCAACAATGCAACAATGCATAATGATGCAAAAGAGAAAATGTTTTTGTATTTTTTGAATTAAAATGAGAGAATAAAGCAAAAGTATGACTCTACAACCCCCAGACTCTGAAAGCACTATCAGACAACACCCAAGCAAAGAACTAAGGTAAAAGAGACCTAATGCACTAATCCCAAAACAAAAAATAGAAAATGAAATGACAAGAACATTTTCAAAATATTCAAACTAAAAAGCATCTTTGGTCAGAAATAGAGGTGTATACAGACTCCAGAAGCATCCAAGAAGACTCAGCAATCATCCAAACTCCCCTAATAACACTTAATCTTCCCCAAAAAGGAAAAACAGATGGCATACGCGACTGTGTGCAGAAAACCTGCATATATACACGAATATTCCAGTAAAAACAGCATGTACATGCGACTGTGAAGACAAAACTCGTGTACAGGAAGAGAAAGAGATAAAAAAGAAGGTAAATAGACAAGCTGAGACAAAATTTACTCCTATTAGGCACTACCAGGAAAACATGCCCCCAAACCCAACTCAGAAATAGATAAATCAAACCAATTCAAGAACATTGAATGCCGATAAAACCCCCAAAGGAAATGACTAGGAACTCCCCAGTATGGCCGCCAATTCTATTACGGAGAAAACTTCCTATGGCTTGCAATACCACAATAGACAGAGTAACCACAGGAATCAATCCCTTCCCATATGCAAGAGAAATACAATATCTAACACTAAAGGATCTCAAAACATACCTTATTCTGTATGGTTGATGTAGATCCCTGTTGAGCTTTTCCAATCTCGCTTGTATTAGGAATCTGCTCTCTCAACAATCAACAAACAAGACAAGCATGCTATATAATGGTGTTATACCTACTCTAGCATATATAATCAATAACATATAAGCATTCAAAAGAATCCATGGATTCAATATTCATTTAAATACACATTATTGAACAAGAAAAGATATTTCTATTAATATAAATCAGAGATTACAATAGTGACAACTTCTGTTAGTATGCCTGTGAACCAGAGAAATTGAGTCCTCCACCTGGGCCTCCACCACTTCAATCCTCCATCTCTTGATAGCAAGCTCACAAGCACAGGAAAGCTTGGGAAGAACACAAAGTGCTCCAAGGGACAAAGGGATGAAGACTCAAGTATAAGCTCCGACAACAATGGACTATAGTTTTCTTGCTCTTCAATTCCTCTCCCTTCAATGTATCCAAAGGCTTCCTTATATAGTGCTTCAATGGGGTGATGGAAGGTCAAATCCGAGCGATCTCAAGGCAATTAGAAGGCCAAGACACAAGTGACTTGGCTCCACATCAAGGAAAACTCCAAAACTATTTGGCCTTTTACACACATTCCGATGTACACGGGTTTTAGGGTCATATCCACGTATATATGTGAGAATAGGTTTAAAAATCACGTATGGAAAATAATGCATGTTTTTAGGGATGATCTTGGAAACATCAAAAGTATAAAAATGGTCCATGGGGTCCAAAGAGTCTGCAGAGGGATAGGGAAGGCCATAAATGTGTGATCCACCATGTGAGGTAAAATCAGCTGTAACACGTACCTTAGTAATTATGCAATAAACTGTGAATTCTTAATATAATACAGCGTGTCAAATACTGCCATCAAATTTAAACATGATTGCACGCTTATTGCGATGATGTTCCTTTCAGCGAACCCAAAAACTGTCTTTTCAACATTAAAGGAAACATAATTGAAGTCGTGAGGTGAGTCAAAATCAACAAAATCACGAGTGACAGAAATCTGGGACAAATCTGGAGGAGTCACAACCCTTCTATGGATAAATATGGAGGATTTGTAGTCGCAAAAGATAGGAAATCTGCTAGAATTTGGCGGAGTCGCAACCGCGAAAAATAGGAAAAATATACTAAAATTGGTGAAGTCGCAGCCACGAAAAATAGGAATATTCTAAAATTGGTGAAGTCGTAGCCGCGAGAAATAGGAAAAAACTGCTAAAATTGGTGGAGTCATAGCTGCGAGAAATAGGGAAAATGACAAATTTTACGGAGTTGCAGCTGCGCGAAACGAAAAAATAGGCATATTTTTATGGAGTCCTATCCGCGTGGATCGGGAAAATAGGAAGGTTTTTACGGAGTCGCAGCTGCGCGGAACAGGAAAATAGTTAGAGTTTTACGGAGTTGCAGCCGCGCAGAATGGGAAAATAGGCAGGTTTTTATGGAGTCGTAGCTGCACGGAATGGGAAAATAGTCATATTTTTACGGATTTGCAGCTACGCAGGATCGTTCATCATTCAAATTATTTTCTTCTTCAAGGAGATTTTTCTAAAACAAGAAATTGAAATAGGGGCTCATGGTTGTCAGACCCAGTCATGACCATCACTCCTTAAGTAAATTCCTGCATAGGTTCTTCAAAGAAAACCGATCAAGCGTAAAGGAAAACAAAACAAAAATGAATGAAACAATAAAACATCAATTTATTTATGTACAAAATTTATTTTGTGTGGAAATCATAGTGAATTTATAAAGATTGATAGGGGCAGAGAAAGATACCTGCCCTTGCGCTAACTAGTATCCCGGATCAGCTGCAACCTGTGAAATAAACATGTCTCTTGAGATTGGCTTGTGGTACAGTCACAGCATGTGACCATTAGCAAATAATGGTGTACGGTTTTCGTCGATGGTGACCATGAGGACTGTAGATTATCAAATACTCTATCTATCTGATATGGACCCAACCATCTTGTCCGCAGCTTACCTTTGAAGTCCCTTTTGAATCTTGAATCATATAATAATGCCCAGTCTCCTTCATAGAATACTTTCTTCTCGATGAACTTATCATGCCAGTTGGATCGCTGCTGTTGAATCAATGTTGTTTGATCCACTGTGGCTATACGTTTTTTGTCGAGCTCGTTTAATTGATTCAGTCTACTCCTCTGGGCTTCTGTTACATCCAATTTTACATCCATGGCCATCCTCAAAGTCTTGATTTCGAACTCGATAGGGAAGACAACACTCTTACCATACACCAAGTCATAGGGGGAGAAACCTGTAGTATTGCACCAAGTAGTGCGATATGCCCACAATGCTTCTGGAATCCTGTCAACCCAGTGTCTGTGATGGCTTCTGACTATTTTAGTAAGGATATATTCAATAAATTTATTAGTAATTTCCACCTGGCCATTGGCCTAGGGATGGTAAGGTGAATTTATCCTATGCTGAATATGGTACTTCTATAGCAAATATTCAAATTTGTGTGACACAAACTGTGGTCCTCCATCTGTGATTATTTCCTTGAGTACTCCAAAACGAGTGAATATTTCCTTGTACAAGAAGTCTATTACAGCCTGGTCATTGGATTTCAACAAAGCCACAGCCTCCACCCATTTTGTCATGTAGTCATTGCAAACTAAAATGTAAGCTTTCTACTTCGGGGAAGGGTTGATAGGCCCAACAAAATCTAAGGCCCATCTGTCAAAGGGTTCAACCACCAACTGTGGTTGGAGAGGAATTTTGTCCAATCTATTAGGTTGGCCCATTCTTTGACAACTGTCACAAGACTGGACATACTTCTTCACATCCCTGAAAATTGTTGGCCAATAATAGCCCATTCTTAACACCTTATGATCTGTCCTTTTATATGCAAAATGTCCCCCACATGGCTCATCATGACAGGCCTTCAACATATGGAAGATTTCATCCTCCCTTACACATCTTCTGATCTCAAGATCAAGGATTTTGTAGAAAAGATGACCATCTATCCAGCAATACCTGGAACTATGTTGGATAATTTTCCTTTTCTCTCTTTTGGACAAATGTGCCAGAAGCTTTCTTGCATCCAAGTAGTTAGAAACATATGCATACCAAGGGGAATGAGATGAAACTGCAAATAAATGTTCATCTGGGAAAGAATCTTCAATTGGTAAGCTGTCATCACTGTTAGTAAAACGAGGTAAAAAATCAGCAACAACATTTTCTTTCCCAGGTCTGTCAATAATGGTAATATCAAATTCCTATAACAGTAGCATCCATCTAGTTATCCTAGCATTTGTAACTGGTTTGTTCATTAAATACTTGATGGTTGAGTGGTCAATGTGTACAAATGTGGGATATTCAGTGATGTAGTGCCTGAATTTGTTAATGGAGTATATAATGGCTAAAAATTCTTTCTCTGTAACGGTGTAATTGAGTTCAGCAGGAGCCAAATTTTTACTGATGTAGTAAATTGCATATGGTGCTTGACCATCCTGTTGTCCCAACACTGCTCCAATGGTAGTGTCAGAGGCATCTGAAGAAATGTGAAAAGGAAGAGCCCAATTTCCCCCCCTTAAGATAGTAGTTGTAGATAACCTCTTCTTAAGTTCAGTGAACATTGTCTGGCATGCATCATTCCAAATAAACTGTACATCCTTCATCAATAAGGTAAATAAAGGAGAAGCTATTTTGGAAAAAAAGTCTATGAATCTTCTATAATAACCAGCATGCCCTAAAAATATGTGTACCTATTTCTATGTTCCAAGAGTGGGTATATTTTCAACTACCCTAATTTTGTATGGATCTACCTAGATACCATCAGCAGAGATAAAGTGCCCCAGCACTACACCCTCGCTCATCATCATATGGCACTTTTCAGTGCTCAAAGATAGTTGGGTTTTCTCATAGAGCGTTAGAACCTTCTCTAAGTTTTTCAGTGCCTCCTCAAATTCACTGCCATACGTGGTAAATTCATCCATGAAAATATCCATTCTGTCATTGACCATCTCCAAAAAGTTTCCAATCGCAGCTCTTTGAAAGGTGGCTGGTGCATTGCACAAACCGAAGGGGAGTACCTTGTATGCAAAGGTACCCCAGGGACAGGTGAAAGTGGTCTTGTCTTGGTCCTCAGGAGAAATTTGGATTTGGTTGTATGCGCTAAACCCATCTAGAAAGGAGAAGAACTTCTTCCCAGACAGGGTGTCAAGTACCTAATCAATGAAAGGCATAGGAATGTGGTCTTTTTGCATTGCCTTGTTTAATTATCTATAATCTACGCAGACTCTCCATTTCCCATTCTTCTTGGGTACTATCATGAGTGGAGAAACCCACTCACTGTCTGAGATAGGGTATATAAACCCTACTTCCAAGAGTTTTTGAATTTCCTCCTTCACTATGTCCCTAATATTGGGGTTCATCCTTTGTTGTGGCTGGCACACAGGTCAAGAGTCACTCTTGATGTAAATGTGGTGGGTGCACAGATTATAAGGGATACCCTTAATATCCGTGTACTCCCAGGAAAATTCCCCCTTATGATTTTTCAAGAGAGTGATCAATATTTCCTGTTCATCGGGAGTGATACTAGGATTGATGTTTAGTGTTTTTCCCGGCTCTATTTCAACTAGAACACTTTTCGAATTTTTCAACACTGGAAATATGTGGGTGTCACTGACTAACGTATCCTCTATGATATTTTCCTGCTCTTCTTCACCTAAAGTACTGTTCAGGATCTGATAAACTTGTTTGTTGACAGAAGTTGGCTCAGTGATGAAACTATTAATGGCATCGTTGTTATAGTGGATTTCACCACTCTAGGTGAATCACACTTTGTATGGCCTTCCCCTGTCCTGCTACAGACTCTTTAGACCCCATGGACCACATTTTATCCTTTGATTTTTCCTTGATCATCCCTAAAAACTATATAAAAGATGATATACGCGGTTTTTTCCACGATAACCGCGGACATACGCGAGTTTGACCCCTATATCCGTGTACATCGGGATGTGTGCATAGTCCAAATCCTTTTGGAGTTTTCCTTAACATGGATCCGACTCATTTGACTCCTAGCCTTCCATATGCTTTGAGATCGCTCGGATTTGACCCTTCATTATCCCTTCTGAAGCTATATAAGGAACCCCTTGGTACATTGAAAGCATATAGAGAGATTGAAAGAAACGAAACTATAGTCCATTGTTGCCAGAATTTATGCTTGAGTCTGCATCCCTTTGTCCCTTTGGAGCACTATTGTGTTCTTCCCAAGCTTGCCTTTTCCTAGTGAGCTTGCTATCTAAGTGATGGAGGATTGAGGTGGTGGAGGCCCAAGTGGGGGATTCAGTTTCTCCGATTCACAGACGTGCCATCAGAGGTTGTATCTATCTTGTAATCTCTGATTTATATTAATAAGAACTACCTTATAGTGGACAATACTTTGTACCACCGTGGGGTAGATTCCATTTTATGACGTTGTTTAACTCACGAGGAGGCTGAGGTTGTGCTGAATGATTGCCATGGAGGGGCGTGTGGTGGTCATTTATCTGGGCTTTCTACAGCTCAAAATATTTTGAGAGGGGGTTATTTCTGGCCATCGATCTTTAAATATTGTGTTGATGTGGTCAAGAGGTGCCACCCTTGCCAGGTGTTCGCACGGAATATGCGCTCGAAGCCTACCCCGTTACATCCCATTATCACCGTCAGTCCCTTCACCAAGTGGGGGCTTGATTTTATGGATTACAGCCCAGCTTCGGCTGGGGGGCACCATCATATTATAGTGGCTGTAGATTATTTCATGAAATGGGCTGAGGCAATGCCTACAGTAAAATCCGACGGTGAGACAGCCGCTCACTTCGTATTCAACCAAATCATTACTCAGTTCGGGATTCCGAGAGAGCTTGTCACTGACCATGGCTCGCACTTTCAGAACCGTATGATGGAAGAGTTGGCATCCAAGTTAGGGTATAAGCAAGAGAACTCCTCTTCTTACTACCCCCAAGCGAATGGACAGGTTGAAGCAGTGAATAAATCACTTAAGTCCATTCTCCAACGAACCATCGCACAGAGCAAGACGAATTGGCATATTATGTTATACCCTTCTTTGTGGGCATATCGAACCGCGGTTAAGACTGCCACTGGTTTTTCTCCATATCAGCTTGTGCATGGAGTGGAGTCGATATTGCCGGTTTAATGAGATATTCCTTTGTTGAAGCTAGCGGTGGAACTCTTACCAGACACTTCACCTTTGGAGGAGCGTTTCGTCCACCTCGAGCAACTTGATGAGCAGCGTCGAGATGCCTTGGTGGCTCTAGAGGTTAATAAGCGTCACGTTAAGGTCCAATATGACAAGTCTGTCCGTCCAAGAGTGTTTAGTGAAGGAGACTTGGTCCTTTTGTGGGATCAATCGAAAGAACCCTTGGGGGTAGGGAAATTTAATCCTATGTGGCGTGGTCCTTACGTGGTCAAGCATGTCTTAGAGAAGGGTTCCTATGAGTTAGTCGATTATGAAGGAACAGCTTTGGTGGATCCTAGAAATGGGCTCTATCTCAAAAAATACTATGCATGATCTTTAGCCAAGGCTGCTTGTTGTATATTATTGTACAGCTTTGCATAGTTAGGTCTTTTTATTATCGTGATCGGGTTTGTGATTAGTTTCCATTTCTTTTGGCAGATGTCAATGGAATCTCCCACCTACATAGGATTCGCGGATGGTGCAAGCTGTCACACTCAGCACTCAGCCTCTGCTGCTTGGGTGATTTATACTCCTATGGGTCAGGTACTGTCTTCAGGAGGTGTATGTCTACGGCCATCTTCCAACAATGTTGCTGAATATAGTGTCTTTATCGAGCTTCTACGGGATGCCATTTCACATGGTGTTCTATCTCTTGAGGTACATCTTGATTCGGAGTTAGTAGTGTCACAGCTCAATGGTTTGTACCATGTTAGAGATCCGACATTATTGAGAAGATTCTTACGTGTGAGATTGTTAGAATGGCAATTTGACAGTATTACATATATACACATTCTAAGAAATGATAATCAAGTTGCTGACTCATATGCTAACTACGTGTTAGATTGGCATTTGTTTCATTCATAATAAATTAATCATAAACATTTTTACACATGTAAATAAATAAACCGATCACCATAAAACTTTTTATATATATCAAAAATGTGGTAATACATAGTGTCATATACAAAAGTGGAGCTTTCAAAGCTTCCATCACATAATACACGGTAGTACAAAACATATGCACTCCCAGGTGTCTAATCCTGTGGAGGGGGAGGGTTGTGATCATGATACGTCACTACGGCTCTAGCTAGCCGTCCGAATAAACGCACCCATGCGCGTGGCACAACCACCACCTGTCGCTGCATGGCCTCAGGCAAGTCCTCGACTTGCGCCATGGGAACTCTATGAGTCAGTCGTACGAAGTTGGTATGAATTCCCTGGAGCGTTCGCTCCGCATCCGCATCTGTGATGTCCTCCCCTCTTCCCCTTCGTCTATGACATGGGAAGCCCTCTGGTCGTCGTGGTCCTACATCTGCACATGAATGGTAGATGTCACTATGTGTTGTCATGCAAAAACATGTCTTTTTTATTCCACATAATCAAGAAAATACAAAAAAATTAAATAACTTGAAAAACTTTGAAAAGAATGAGAGTCGAGATTCGGTACCTATCTCTCCGTATGCCGATCCTGGTGGCAATGGCATGTCCGGATCCCCCCGAAAATCTATCCCTCCATAGGGGTAGTCATCTATGGCAACAATCTGTCGTCACCACCATGGAAAGAAGTCAGCTGGATATGGGTTGGCCACCCTACCACCCCCCAGTCTGCGCATATCATCTGCCCAACGCCGTTGGGCCAAATCTCGAACCCCGTGGAGAGGAACGTCCACTCTAGGGCTCAATCCTGGAACATGCTCAAAGAAAAACGTGCTCAATATACTGCTGAACCCGAAGTTCTGTATCCTACCTGCCTTACACTTACTGAGCTGGTGTTTCATGTTGCTCAGTAGTGTAGTACTCCAGTCGTATATGGTCGGTCTCATACAATCCACCGCATCATACATCAGTGGCCGCGAGGCCTGATGGAGTGAGGCTAATCCTACTATCCTGCCCAACGTCAGTAGTATGGCCTTTAGGCCCAGCACCTGTATAGCATTGGTGGGGACTTGACTTCACACCTTCTCAGTATCTGGGTAGCAGTACACAGCTACGTACTCATCGATAGTAAGCCCACCGCCTGGCCCACCTCGGGAACGAAGGTTCACCACCTCCCCTCCTCTAGATAGACCTGTGATGAAGTATATGTCTTCCACCTCTATAGTGAGAGACATCCCATCTATCTTGAAGGACTTTGAGTCTGGATCCCAATAGTTTACCAGCATCTCTAGCAGTCTTGGTTTGGCCCTCAAACCACCAAGGCACCAAAACTTGTAGAGTCCACATCTTCTAAGAGCTTGTTGAGCCATCACGGCAGCCCTTATAGCTTCCTCTACTTCACCATGCTCGCGCTCTCTCTATTCTAGCACCATCCTGCATGAGAAATTTCCATTTTGTCCATTAGATTCTTGTAAATCCACTTGCGCGGCGTCATACGTGACAGTTTTGCAAACAACCGCGTATGTACGCGGTTTCTAGCCCCTTTTCCACGTATAGCCAGCCCTATACGCGGAAAAAGCTTCGATACCTGCGTGGGCCGCAGCGCTCATGTAGAATTGGCCTGAACTACCTCATTTTACCATGAAAATCAACAAAAATTATATTGAAATACATGAGGAGAGCATGAGTAACTACCTGGAAAAAACGGTTGTGAATTCCGCCGGCTGGATCTCCTGGAATTTGCAGTTGAATATCAGATCTCCAATGGGTAAAAGTTTCAAATGATTTATATTTTTTACTATTTATAGAAAAAATTTCAAATATTTGAAAATTTTTACCCCCTTTCCTATAGTTTTGACAGTTTCTAACCATTTTGGACCATTTCTGACATAATTTGTGATGTAGAAGACCATTTTCAGTGTCATTTCAGCCTTTGGATTGACCTGTTCGTACTGATCTCAGGTATAATGTCTATACTGGCATATAGGTTAGGTTCACCACTGTTTGCATTTTGCATGACCTTATGACCATGTCACCATTACCTTAGGTACAAACCCACTCTATTATGTCACGGAACCTTCTTGCTGCTTTAGAAGTGGCATGATGTGAGTGGTAGAGCTTCACCTTACATGGGTACCCTAGTTAGCGCCTTATTTGCATTTGGTGCCCATGCCGATGTTTTCTCCTTTAGGGTGTGGGAGTCCGTTTTATAGTATTGCCATGACATTTAGCAAGAGCCTCATACTCCTCTTGATCTTATGCTGGCCTGTTTCCCTCCGGACTCCCCTTATGTCAAGTTGTGAATGCATCATCATGACCTTTGCCTGCCTTATTGAGCTTTATGCCGGCTCCCCTGACATTGTGTTTCAGCCATATAGCCTGAGCTTGTCTCATGTCTAGCCATGCAGAGCCATTTTTATATCCTTCGCAGCTTGATTCCCTTTTTACCGGGAGGGGATTTTCCCCCGAGTGTCGATATCCTACACATGTATCCATGCATTGAGCATAGGTATGTTCCACTACTTGGAACTAGTTTGTTTTCCCTTATGACACTCGTCTCCTCCTAGTTTGTAACTATAAAGCTAGTTTATTCTTTTTTCAAGCTTTTCAAATAACTGAAAAAGTCCAAAAAAATCAAAAAACCAAAAAGCCTGGACAAGGAAAGATGTTATCTTTTGGCAGCTGTCGAATCGTGTCGCCTTCGAACAGAGCACTATATATCACATCCATTGGTTGGGTTATAGTTTGACTTAGGAGCTGTACTCGTTATCTAAGTTTATCTCCACCGACTGGTTAAGCTTCCAGTCCCTATGGAGCCTCTGTTGATGCCTCCTACATCACAGAGATGTCCCAGTTTGTATATCGATTCTATGCTACCTTCATTCAGTCACCATAAGCCGTTATTCTCTTGTTCGAAGGAAGTTGAAACCTGTGTCGGCCATTCCTCAGTTATCTTGACTTTGCATGTCAGTCATTCCCGGTACAGTTACTGGTTCGTGCACTTTATGATCAAGTCCTTCCACATTAGACAGCTTTGCTGAGTACCTCGTGTTGGATGATGGGGGATGCCTTAATGCCCTCCTTCCAGCAGATTTCATCCCATCAACTTCAGATCATTTATTTTGGGATTGGAATATAGAGTCCTTTTGAGTGCCTTGAGACTTGCAGTCATCAGTGGCAAGTTCTCTCGCCATTGATAGTTTCTTGGGAATACATCAATGTCCCCTGATCGATGGATTCTCTCAAGTGTTCCACCTCAACACATCTATTCACACTTATTAGTTTTCACTCTAGTACCTTGATTCCCATTATCATTATCGGTGGGTAATCTCGCGTCTGTTAACGGTATACATCAATGACCGGTAATCAGACGATGGACTACTATGTTCGACCTCGACACCTCTATTCGCATAGTAGGACATGTACTTGTAGCGGTTTGTGTAGAAGACCTTCCAGGCTGGTGGCATCTCTTATATGCTACCTTCTTGATCGTGCCAATGTTCATGAGATTTCAGCTCTCGTGACTTGATTCCAGTGTATGTCAGACATTTGCAGCCATTTTGGAGATCATGGTCCTTTGTATATCTTCATCATGGAGATTTTGATCTATGTATATTGTACGTGGCGATGACCACATATGTGATATCATGTATTATGCCTATTCATGGCCATTGTACTCTTATGTATCTGGGACTGCTATATGTACTTGCAGTTATATGCAGAGTTATATCATTGTACTATGTTGATTGGGTGGCTGGTCTTCCATTTGGGATCCTTCATCACTCCACTTCTGGGATGGACTTATAATGTATTTCGGCCATCGTATGACCCCTCTGACCTCACACATTAGGGGGCATCTATTATAGCGGATTTCACCACTCTAGGTGAATCACACTTTGTATGGCCTTCCCCTGTCCCGCTGCAGACTCTTTAGACCCCATGGACCACATTTTATCCTTTGATGTTTCCTTGATCATCCCTAAAAACTATATAAAAGATGATATACGCTGCTTTTTCCCCGATAACCGAGTACATACGCGAGTTTGACCCCTATATCCGCGTACATCGATATGTGTGCATAGTCCAAATCCTTTTGGAGTTTTCCTTGACATGGATCCAACTCATT
>LPNX010388691.1:661933-774994 GCA_001517045.1 Pseudotsuga menziesii | reverse complement strand
TAGACATTTTATTTCTATTGCATATTGGGAAAGATTGATTTCTGGAGTCAAAGCTGTCTGTTTTGGTACCCCAAGCCATAGGAATTTCTCTCCGTAACAGAGATTCTGGGTTCGATCCCCAGCGGAGTCGCCAATTCTGTTACGGAGAGAAATTCCTATGGCTTGGGGTACCACAACAGATAGCTTTGACTCCATAAATCAATATTTCCCAATATGCAATAGAAATAAAATGTCTAACACTAAAGGATCAGACCTTGTACCTTATTCCAGACGGTTGAAGTAGATCCCCGTTGAGCTTTCCAATCTTCAGCTTGAATTGATATAATACTTCCTCAAGCACAAGTAAACAGTATGCTTGTAAACAGTACAAGCATACTGTTCAGGATCTGATAAACTTGTTTGTTGACAGAAGTTGGCTCAGTGATGAAACTATTAATGGCATCGTCTTCTGTTTCATCCTTGAAGTTCAAGGCCTTCGCTATTGTTAACAGTGGTTGAACGCCCTCCTCTTCCTCTAACTCCATCCATAATGGATTTTCAGCTTCTAGACTAGGTCGGGCTGGAGGATACAAGGTAAGGTTTTTTTGTTTCAGTCCCATCTACGATGGTCATAGACCCTGACCGACAGCTGATACAAGTATCTGTTGTGGCTAACCAGTGTCTTCCTAGAATCAGCGGGTGCCCCCCTAGCTATGACTTGGGTTGTAAAACCAAGAAGTCAGCAGGTTATTCCCATGAGTCAACTAAGATGATGAGGTCATCCAATATTCCCTCGGGTTTGATTGTGGACCTATCAGCTAGTTCTAAAATGGTAGGGGTTGGTCAGATATTGGTGAGCCCAAGTTTTCATACATTTTATATGGTCATAACGTTAATGGATGCACCTAGATCTACCAACACATTTGGTATCTCTATGTTCCCAATATGCACTATGATAGTAGGGTTCCTAGGATCATCATATTTGGCCATGAGAGTTTTTCCCATTATTAGTTCAGATAGTTTCCCTAAGACATAGACAATGGGAGGATCCCTAGGTTTTCTACCTAGTTTTCTTACACACAGGTCCTAGACTATTTTTGTGTAAATAGGTACATCATGGAGGGTCTGCAATAGTGGAATTTTAACATATACATTTTTCAAATCTCCTAAGAGGTTAAACAGGGGTTGCTCCACTACTTTCTATAGTGTCAGTATTTGAGGATATGGAAGTTCTCTAATCAATTATGTAGGTTTCGTTTCAATAGTTGTTTCTCTATGTTTTTCAACTGGTGTCTCGGTAGGACTTTCAACATCCTCAATAATAGGGACTGTTGTGTGGGATGCATACTGTTGGTTCATCCTTTCTCCATACACAGAGGATGGAACATCCTCAAGGACTAAGGGCTCCACTACTCTCCTTGATCGTAAGTGTATGTTGTTATAGGGAACTGGAGTGATGGAGTAAGTGGGAATGTTGGAAGTCTCAAACTGGTGGATTGCTTTATTGTTTGGGTTGGGGTTAGGTTGAGAACACAACTTTGGTCATATGGGCATATTAGGTGCAACATTGTTCTGGAGTTGCAGGGTATTGTTGGTGAGGAAACAGTTGATGTGGAAACTGTTGAGGAGATTGGTTATGGGGAAACTGGTTTCCTGGATGTGAGTTCCTCCACCCAAGAGACCAAGAATTCTGTTGGTTTGGTGGTTGTGTTCAAGGGGTCTGGGAGTTGAAATTATGCATAGGAAGTTGAAAAGGATGCCATTGATGGTTGGAATAAGGTGAAGGGAATTGTGTATTCATGTGATGCATATTATTCCAATTATTCATATTATTCAAAAATTCAAATGAGTCTACATTCATAAATTGGTTTTGAGGTTGCCAAGGCTTCTTATGGGCAATGAAGTAGGTTGGTTCCACGTCCGGATTTGATTCCTATAGAACTGCCTTCACTTCAGGTAGTGAAGGGAAATCCTTTGTATCATGGTTCAGTTCACAGAGATGGAACACTTCCACCTTGTTGAGTGGGAACTCCTTCAGGGGATGCTTCTTCCTACATCTGGGGTAGAACACATCGAGTGTTAGATATTTTACTTATTGCTTCTGCTTCGCCCTCAAGACATCTATTTCTGAGGAGATGGAGCTCATCATTTCTATTTTGAAGTTCTCAAGAAGGTTTCCTATTTATGCTCAAGTAGCTCCTCTGTTGGATGACTTCTGTGTTCTATCGAAGGCATCTCATTCCAATTTTTCCCATTTGTTGGTCCTGGAGGATCCTCTGGAATACCTTTTGCATAATTCAATAACTTTTTCAAAGGATTCCTTCAAGATATCCCCCTTTCCCATTAGGTTCAACATACCTAGGAAGTCTTCCCTAATCCCACCAAGGAGGATTATCTTGAGCACATCTAGCCCCATATTAGTCTGTCCAATCCTCTGCACATTGTACATGAGCCTCTCAACAAAATATTCCAAACTTTCTTCGTCCTTTTGTACCATCTTGAGCAACTCTTCTCTTTTATCTTTAGTGTTGCAGTACTCTCAGTATTTTTCCAGGAACACTTGTTTCATTTGATCCCATGTGGTGACAGTTTCACCACCTAGGCTCATAAACCAACGTAGTGTGTTGTCCTTCAAAGTAGCAGGAAAAATTTTTAACTTCTGCTCGCTAGAAGTGTAGTCGTAGCTGCGACAGAGGATTTCAAACTCGAAGAGGAATTCATCTAGATTCTTTGTGGCCTTTCCGTGAAAATGAGGTAATAATGATGGTGATATTTTTTTCATGGGGGCTTGTCCAGCTGGTTTTTTAATGGGGAATTGGAGTGTAGCAATTGTCCCTTCCTGTGGGGAATCACCATCATTATGATGGTTCTCCCCCATCTCTTCTTCATGGTATTCCGATTCACGTCTGTTATTCATATTTTCCTCTGCTCTCTCTTTTCTTTACTTCCTCTTATCATCCTGCTTCTAATGAAACTTTGTCCACTCCTCCTTTGTCACCTCCTACTTATCTATTTAGTCAAACTCCTCCCATAATTAAACTAATTTAAACTACCTATCTAAGAATTCATAATTGCACTCACTTCCTACAACTTCAATCCATCAATGAATGATTCATGAAATAAATTTCTAGTCTTACTTTTGCAGAAAGTTAAATCCTAATTTACCAGACCATATGAAAATTCATTGTGACTAGTTTAATACAACTTTAATATCAGAATAAGAAATAACAGGAATTGAATCACACATCTCTAAGCTATAGTCTACCTGAATTAGCAAACCTGAGAAAGACAAGTAATTGAAAGGAACAGAGAAAGAGATTGACTGTTGCAGCTATCACACACATGCATAAAGGAAATTAACCTACATAGTCGACTGTCACACCACACTACTGCAGCTTAAAGGAAATGAAAGTACTGAATATTCAAGGAAACACAATGATGGAAAATTACTGTTGCAGCTACTGAAACAGATGTGTCTAATGTAACTTCCACACCACACAGTCAATTAACAAAACATCTAATTAACTTGACGATCTCTGAGGGAATGCGCGCCCAGCCTTCGAACAGAGACACCAAAATTAACACAAGTTAAATCACAGAGATATGAAGAATCCTGCTCCTTATATTAAAATGGTGGAATGAAAGTACAGTCTCTGTTATAGCTCACATAGTAAAATCTGATATTGTCCAACCCCTGGCTCCAAATAATTCCCAGTACTTATACATCAACAATCGTAAACCTCACCCACTAATATCGGGAAACCATGAAGATTTACAATCTTTAGGCTGCCCTATTACATGCGTTGTTATAGCTGTGGGTGGAGTTAAACCAAAACAGGGAATATAGGAAATTATGTTTCCTGAGCCAGTAAATAAATAACAGAACCAATTCAAGAGATGACCTGACGATTGCAACTAACTTTAAGCAGGAACGTGTTGTTGCAGCTAAGTCTGTTATAGATCATGTGGAATGATGACCCTTGGTTGGATTCACGTGTAGAAACGAGACTGATAGGTCACAGCTGGCAGTGAGCGCTCATCTCCTATTTGGACCACTTGGACTATTACACCTATATTCTCTCATATCTTGCACTATCTTTGTAAAACCATAATGTGTTAGCATAATTCAAGAAGAAAAGTCCTAATTATAGCAATCATAAGCATTAATAAGATGAAACAATAAGTAATCATACCTGTGAAGATTCAGGGATCAAGTGAGGAAAGAACATTTGTTTGGTGCACAAAATGGATCAAGACAAGACAAACAGGGCATAATGGATGTGGTTAAAAAGGGGCATTTTGGGACCCAACATAAATAAGATGATTTTTTTTTTAAATCGCGTATTTTTTTACGAAGAACTCAGATATGTAACTAGTTTTTTCATATTATGCACAAAAAGGTTTAGACATGGATTTGAAAGTTGCAACCTCAATTTTTCCTACAAAAAACAATACTAGATCCAAAAAAACTAGATTTGAATAATCAAAATATGGATCTCCTTAAGGAGAATTAAATTTTCTTATAGATCTACAGAAAAACAATCAAGAAACCGTTGAATTTTTTTTGCAAAAATCTACACAACAGAGGCTTAGGGTTTGAAAAAAAATCTCAAACAAGTAGAATCATGCCCAAATATGAAGAGAAGATTAATGTCTACCAGATTAGAAAACAAATCTTAAAAAAATAGAATAAGTTCCCAATTAACAAATATGAAGATAACAATTGTTGTTTAAATTCAAAGAAGATAGTCGATCATAGTAACCTACACTCTGATACCATGTTAGAATATTAGATCAACTACACTAGATATCTATCTAAGAAACCAACACCATATCACACATAAGAATCAGAAAGAGAAAAGAGGAAAGTGTACACTAGATATACATGGTTCACCCAATTGGGCTACATCCACAGGAAGGTTTTCTTCTATTATCTCTAGAAATATCCTTCAATCTTACAAAGAGAGCAATAATCCTAGTACAATATACAAGATGTATCTCCATAACATTCAATATGTATCATGAGATGATATGATAATTACATATGATATATGATATGTAAAGAGACTCCCTTGACACTATTATATACCCAGAGATGTGGAAGAATTACTCTCACATATTGCATGTGGGATAATATAATTCTCCAAAATAACACATGTTTATATAACAATGGATATCAAGAGTATGTTTTACCATAATAAATATGGGGTGTAATGCATTACTATTTTATATTTAAGATTGTGGAAACTACCAACATAATACAAAGGCATTATTATATTCTAAGGAATATAATATATTTCAATACGCATAACCTCTTTGACAATGTGCATGTGCTTGGACTTCATCTTTCTTGACTTCAAATTCTTCAAGCACATCTGAAACTGAATATGCCTCATGTTCCACCATCACATGAATTCCCTCCTATGGATAAAAAATTAAATCAACCATATGAAAATGAATGTCTAAAATGTAGGAGATGGAGGATGTATCTCACAACTTCCCATGAAGTTGCTCATTATGATGTTCAGAATCTTGAAGTGCACTATGAGTACTCTTCAAAGAATCCTGGGTGGATTCCAACTCACAATTGAGCTTGTCAGTTTATTCTTCATCCCTCAGAGATGCACCATGATACATTTTCACAAGCTCCATCAAATGATCTCTATCAAAATGAAAATGCAATAAGTTACCTTTGATAGTGTCATTGCTTTCCGAAGGGCTTCCAAATCTTCAAAAGAATCTGATTCTTCCATTGATGCAACTTTACAATAGGAATTTGACACCAATTCCATCATTTCATGCAAAATTCTCAAGGCCTCATTGATATTCCTTTCACTCGTCTTCAGAGGCCATGCAAATGAGTGGGCCTCTTGAGGAGAAACAACCTCTTCTTCTTTATTTGGATCAACTTCATGATGAATCTCATGTGGTGACTGAGGGGATGATCCTTTATATTCTTACATTTTCGAAACATATTTATTTTCATGCTCATGGCAAACTTCATCTTCTCCTTCACTTCCAATACCTTGCAGTGACTTGCACTTTTCTTCATGGATATTTGTTTCTACTTTCCCACCTGCAATACTAGGTCGTTCGTGGGTCTCCTCAATAATGATAGTGGGATTTGGTTGATCACTCATTTCAAAACTCTCCTCATTGTGACACAAGGGAACATAGATATCTGAATCGTGTTCATCCCTTTGCATAATTTATTCCTCCACATTCTCTAGTTCACACCCAACTGGTGTGGGCTTGTCTTCCACTTCATTATGAAGTTCAAATGGTGATTCCATATCTGATATATGTTCTTCTTTTGTATATGATCCAAAATATTCCTTACCACCATTGATAACACCATCCTCCTTTGCAATGATTTTGAGATCACCAACAAAGAAACTATAATTGATTTTACCTCCCACGCTGCCAACAACCAGATGTTGGACTGTTGGGTTCTTCAGTTGCGCATGGATCCTCTTCATCTTCTTCTTGGAGTAATGGGGAACAAAAAATATCTTCTTGGTCATCTTCTTTCAAGAAAATTTAGGTTTCTCCATCTTTAATGGTACCGTGACCATCGCTTGTGGATACTCTTCTTGAAGATAAACCAAAGAACCTTAGATGTTTGAATTTGCAGAGGACTCTCATAGAGCTTCACCTTTGGTTATTTATTTTTCTTCTTCTTCTCTTCTTGATGAGGTGGAACAACATGGTTTCTCCCATTGTTTCTTAATTCTCTAAAATGGGGTATCATCAACATATTGTGGAAAAAATTCATGTTGGCATTGAAAGTAAAATTTTAAGGGGAGATCCTTGAGAGTCACTTCCCTCAAAGAGAGATATTCTGCATAGGGATGAGACATATTCCTCAAAGTTTCTGTCCTCCTTTCTAAATTAGATATTGATCTAGCATTTTTTTCATTCAACCCACTTATATTCATTGTACATTGGGTAACCAAGGTAACCATATTCATCTCTTGGTAAGACTCCATCAACATAGATGACTTCTTCATCAACACCGGATGCTTCTGCATCTTCCCATTCAAATTCATGATTAAATAGTGCAAGTATCATGGCTACAAATTTATTCAAGCTAAGATATCACTTTCCAAAATATTAGAGAAAATTTATATGACACCACTGTAATATCCCCATCATATTTTTGGAGATATCAACTCATACACAAAGATCTAAATCAGGAATTTGGGAACTAGGTGCTACAATTAAAAACTAGGATTGATTGAATTAATTCTAAACACAATGATGATGAAAACATGATATTTTGAATATCATGGATCATTTTCACAATGTACTGGGACCATTTATGTCTTGAAATCAACTACCACTGAAGTCTACTCCAAGGCTCCTGGGTACACCAACATATGCAAACTAGATCCTCCACTTGACACTTCCTGAGGGAAAGAGTAAGTGGGTTTTTATTACTTGGAAGGACTGGGATAGGATAAGTCATTGTCACAAATAATTTATAGTTCAATTACCAAGGTTTAGTTATGTTTTTTCATGGTGTAGAGATCATACAAGAAGAATTGTCAACCAAGATTACACAACTAGCTCCAATTCAGGATCACCCAAATAGAGCAAGAGGGTCATGAATTATGAGTTTAATGATTTTAATGTGTTTATGGGATTTGTATGGACTTGATACACATTATGAAATGGAAAATGGTTTCACATAACTTCTCCTATGATGATTTCATTGAAACTGGCTATATTTCTATGAAAAAAGAGAAAGACTTAAAACATTAAAGTACAAATGGTCATGGAAGCTCACAAATTAATAATTTGAACTTATATAAAATATCATACACATGTTTTTATCAGAAGCAAGCATCCATTTGTATTTTCATAGCACTAATTGAAGAAGAAAAGTTCAAACTTTAACTGATAGCTCACAATGTGTAAGATCTGAGTATATAAAAGAAGAAAACTTTGATGAAAGAAAGGGAGTGATGCAGGAGCATCCTTCTCTCCATTCAAAGTCTAAGCTCAATGTTTGATCATACCTAGAAGAGGTCTTCATCTTATTAATTAATAGTCCTTAGGCTTTACATTGTAAATAAATCTATGTCGAGTGTTCTTCTAGATAGGTGATGAGTCATTAGGTGAGTGATGAATCATGTAACTAAGCCCATGTCAAATGGTAGCATTCGATAAGGGTCAAGGATTTCATGAGAGAGTCATTTAGATAGGTTTGATTATGTTTCTTTATTTATAATTAGTTAGCATATTATTGAGTATATTGAGGATCTGAACCAGAATGGGTTCATGAATCCCTATTGTATATATGTATGTAAGCCTTTGAGAAAAAGGAGGAGAGAAGAGAGTAAAAGGGAGAGACAAAAGTAGCCAGAAGAGCCAAAGGTAGTCATTCAATCTAGCTAAGGAGTGGCCAAATCATTGTAAATCAGGCCAAGGTAGTTGGTTGTAGTTGTACCAGACTAAGGGGATCATAACTTTTGTTCTGAGATAATCATGAATGTATAGTTTCATTGTATTGAATGAAGGAAAGCCAATTTCCACATATCTTTTTGTGCGATTACAGTTCTTTCTGAATGTATGGATTCATGAATTGAATGATCGATTATATCTGTTAATGATTGATGAGCAGGTACATGCATAGTATAAAATTAGGGCTTGAAATAGTGGAATGTTGTAGAGGCTGTAGAAAACCATTAAGAGGTTGTGCAGATCCAGTGAAGGGAAGAACGAATGAACTTGATCGATCAAGTCCCTGATCAATGAAAGTAGAAGTGAAGTTATAGAGGTGAGGTTATCAGAGATTAGACAGCTCGGAATAAAACAAGAATATGGATCAACGTCGAAGAAAGATTCACTAAAGATAAGAAATCTGCAAGGTTAAGTGAAGATCCGCTAGAGATAGAAGATCAACGGAGGAGATAAAAGCCGCAAGAGATCCGACTCTCTAGAAGAATCCTGCAAGAGAAAAGTGTAAGGAAGATAATAGATCCCCAAAGATAAGATGAGATCCACATCTAATCTCAGATCAACGGCCAGGAAGGAGGTCACACGAAATCAACGATTGTAAAGAGTTGAGGAAAAGGAATTGTGGGAGGGAAATTGAGGAAGTTCAACTTCACAAAAAGTTGGATGTGCAATCCACAATATGTAACTTTGTGGAAGGGACTTGTGGAAGTTCAAATTAGGGAAAATTTGGATCTGTAATCCAATTGTGGAAAGGAGTGTTGCGGCTGCATAATTGCGGAAGTCAAATTTGGAATTCAAGATTTATACAATCCGCTTTTTGCAAATGCGGAAACAAAGATTTGGAAAGGATCTTGCAGAAAGGTTGAGGTTGCGAAAAGACAGATTTGCAGAAATCTGTCTTGCGGAAGGAATTGTCTTGCAGAAAGACAATTGCAGAAAACCAAGCTTGAGGAAACATGTTTTATGGAATTGAACCTGCGGAAGCAGAGATGCGCAATACAGTTGCGGGAGAAGAAATATTTGGCCAAGAATCCAAATTTAGAGTTTTCTAAATGTGGAGCAAGCTAAATCCTGGGGAAAGTGGATGGGATAATGGTTGTTTGGGGTTCCCTTCTGCATTAGGGAGAAGGGTTGAGGTCACTGGATCATGACCAAAATGATAGGGTGAACATATGATAAATCATGGGAGGCATGAAACATATGTTATCTCTCATAGAGGGCGCAATCATACCAACTGTTCCCTTTTCTTGATGGAACTCCTCACAAATTCACCTCAAAATTTCTTGGATCTCTACATCAACTTTGGAGGCTAAATTATTCATGGAGATAGATGGATCGGACCTAAAAATAAAATTTGAATGGATTCTCATGATGCACTTGAATCGTGGAAGAAGACTATAACAATTACTATGGGGCACATAACCAAATCCTAAAGAAGCTTTGATCTTTCTCAATTCACACATATAGACTATCAAAAGATGTGAATAGGAGCACATCAAATTATTTTATAACTTATTTATCTTCTTAGATTCATTGTACTTGGCTGTCATTCTTTCCCTATGCCCTCATTGACCAAATTGGAACTTTCCTTCTTTCCTTTTTTCTTTCTTTCTTTTCCTAATTGATTAGCTTTTATTCCTTTTGGAAACTCCACCCTCCCTTGCTTTCCTAACGTTTCCTACTTTTCACAACTGACTACTTTTCTGCACTTTTTTGCTTTGTGCACTGGCCTGCTTTATGCACTTGGTTGTTTTTCATTTCTTTCTTCTTTTCCTTCTTTTTTCTTCCACCTTTCTCTGTGTTGATTTCTTCCAGTTTCCTATTTTGCGTGACAAATCATAGGGCTAACCTTCTTTCCTTATGCGCCCTCATTGACCCTTTTATCCTATCCAACTCATATTTAATTTAATATAACAAATTAAATATTGCAAAATATTAAATAGTCATTGTAATTTTTACTTATTACCACAATTATAATAAAAATGTATTCCTAGTTAATTAATTGTTTTGACTATGAAATTCATAGGCCAACATTATTTCCTCCTACCCATGGAACTGCATAGGTATCAACCTACTACCAAAAGTTGAGACATTAGATCTTCACACAATTATTTTGTGCATGCAAATGCAAAAAAGAGTGCCCTTAATAATTACCACAATATTAAAAAAAACAAGAAAAGTGTTCACCTTATTAAACTATATAGATGATATACAACTAATATCCATATGAAAAAAGAAAGGAGCTCACCTCATTGAACTACATAGATGTTGTATGATCCTAGATCCATATTTTTACTTGGATTTATCAATAGTTTAGGAGGATGAAATCCATTTGGATTTGTTACACTAAAAAAAAAATTTGAAGTTTAAACCTTTATTTTGTTTAACCATGCTTAAGATGCATAGATGCAAGTTTGAAACCAGTTTTAGTGCAGTAATATGTTTCCAACATTTTGCAAAGTATTGGATAGCCACAATGCACATATGTACACAAGAACGAATCCACAAATGATATAATAAGAAATGTTGAGGATATACTTTACATAGACAAACTTAAGTAAGGTGAGTAACACAAGGAATGTTTGAATAGTGGAGGTCTAAGGTCATTTCTAGTCCCTCAACTCTAAGGATTTGGATTGTTTCTCCTTCAAATAAACTACACGACACACATCGATTCACACTAAAGGAAATTAAGAGAATCAAACAACAAATCGTATTACACCGATAGGTGTTTATAAATATAATTTGGGGTGGAGTAGTAAGTATTATTTTCTTAGATTGTAGGATTATGAGACAAGTGTACTATCCAAATTGATTTTATGTGCATCGTTCCAAATTTGAAATAAACAATTCTAATAAAAAATATATATATAAATGGTAGTTGATGCATGGATAACGGGAAATGACATACAACTTGTTTAACTAGAATAATGTCGATGATAATAAGTAGTTAAGGCATAGACAACGTGTGATTACAACTATGCATGGAGAACAAATAACAAATATCTTGTTCATTGCACTTAACTTGTGTCCTATCGGTGTTCACCGACCACAAGTTAAGTGGTTGTACTAGTAGATAATCTAGTCAATTATTGTATGGTATATTCATTGGAATGAAAGTTGTAAAATAAAGACAAAAGGGTAAAGTTTCTCTCATTTATGTGGCTAAATTGTAGCAACAATGAGATGCAATGGTAATGATATTTGATTATGTTTCTTTTGACATGAGTAAGATCACATGGATGCTATCATTGTTATCATTTAAAGCGTGGAAGTTCATTCACTCTCCAAGTTAATTTCTTACACAATATCAATATGGAACTCAAGCTGGATATCTTTCTTTTAATATCTATGGTATTTCTATTTAACATCTTCAAGCATTGACTAGAATGGATGTGTCATCTGTATATATTCTTTTCCTCGAACATCCTAGTTACAATCATCGTTTTCAATGATCCTTGATCTCTTTTTAGAATGTTGAATTATGGTTGACTTATATCCTACCCAAATTTGTGCAAAGCTCTAATATAATATATATGGTATGGCAGAACATACATCATGTAACAATTGAAGCACTTCTTTGAGTATTTTGTCATTGATTGACAAATGAAAGGTAGACTAGTGTTGAGTTGGTCATATTTACAATATCTATATGTTTTATTTGACTTTACACAATTAAGTAAATGAGAAGATGTGATGTGCCTACTTCAGATCATAACAAATGTCCAATATGAACAAATGCATAGAGACAAAAGAAAAACAATATCAAGCAAAAGTGAAGAAGAAAAAGATTTGAGCTAATTGAAACTAGAGAATTTTTGTGAAAAGATACAAAAGGTGTTGTGAGCGTTTTTGTGAGAAGAGACAAAATCAAGAATTGGTAGAATATGTAATGCAAAAATCCCCCAAAATAGCATGAAAAGAGAATAAATAGACCAAAAAGAGTAATATGCACCTAAAATAATGAAGAAAAGAGATGAATAACAAGCCTCTTTGAGGGGGAACATCCTTTTACAATGTACTAAGTACAAAAGGGAAGACAATATAAGATAATATGATTCAAATGAAAAGATCCCCTTCCTATATATAGGAGACGAAGAGGTACAATTACAGCTAATGGATCCAATCCAACATCAATAATATGACAATACTAATTCAACGTTCCATAATATAGGGGGTAATGTACCTCCATTTAGGGATTAACATGCCCCTTCCCTTCATATAAGTGGTGTCATTAACGCTTGGTTAGTTGTGGATGCTTTTGTATGAAGTATTCATATTCCCATGTCGAATATTCAACTAGTAAGTTCTTCCATTTGATGAGGTACTTAGTAATAGGCCTATTTTGAATTTGTTTGGTCCTTGTTTCAATGATTTGTTTAGGTTCCAATGTGATTTTCCTTCTTCATCAAGCTACGAAAAGATAATTTGAATTGGGAGCTTATCTCCTATGACCTTATTTAAGAAAGAAACATGGAAATGTGGGTATAACCTTGAAGATGAAGGGAGCTCCAATTTGCAAGCCATATTACCAATCTTATGCAACACTTTATAAGGAACATAGTACTTGCTTGCCAATTTGTTGTCCTTATTTAGTTGCTTGAGGGACATTTGTTTGTAAGTTTGTAGCCTTAGAAGTACCCAATCCCCTTCTTCAAAACTACTTTCACTGCGATGTTGATCTGCTTGTTTCATGATGTTTTTTGACATAGCCAAGTGTCCTTCAATATCTATAAAACTTCTTGTTGGTGCTCTAGGTGATCTTCCACAACTTGAGCTTTAGATTTTCCTTTTAAGGGAGATGCGATAGATGGAGGGTGGTACCCATAAAGTGCCATAAATGGAGACATTTTTTATGATGCATGGAAGGAAGTATTGTACCACCATTATTCCAAGGATAACCATTTCACCCACTGTTTTTGTTTATTATATGCAAAACAACACATATATTCTTTTAAACATTGTTCACTATCTCGATTTTCCCATCGGATTGAGGATGCTAAGATGAATTGTGAGCCAATTGGTTACCGAAACAAGAAGATAATTCCGTCCAAAATTTCCTAATAAATATTGGATCTCTATCACTTACAATAATATTTGGATTTCCATGCAAATTCTGAACTATTTCCATGAAGGCTACAATTAATGTACTTGCATTAAAAGGGTGAGAGAGTGCATAAAAGTGAGTATACTTTGTGAGTCTATCAAAAACCATAATAATACCATTTTTCCCTTTTGACTTGGGTATACTTGTGATAAAATACATTGAGTCTTCCTCTCGGCATTGACAAGGTATATCTAATGGTTGTACAAGACCTGGGGTCTTAACTATTTCAACCTTATTTTATTGGCATACCAAAAATTATGTCGTGAACCTTTGAACATCAAATTGAATACCTACTGGAATAAATTCCTTCTTGACTATGGGGTAGGTTTTTAGGAATCATGAGTGCCCACCTATAGGAGAGGTGTGTAATTCCAAAATGATCTTTTGTTTGAGCTGGTAGTTCTTACATATATAAGCGATCCTTATACCATACTGAACCATTTTTCCACACACAAGTATCTGATACACTAGGATCCTTTTGTATATTTTGAATGAGAATCCACATATATAGGTCATTCCTCCATTCCTCCCTTGCTACTACTACCAATCATGTTGTACAATAGAAATCACACAAAGTAATTCCTCAACATCCTCATCTTTTCTGGAGAGTGCATCTTCCACCGCATCCTATTTCCCTTCTTTATAGATGATTTCAAAGGCATATCCCAACATCTTGGTTACCCATTTTTGTTTCTATTATGAATATAGTCTCTATTCCAAGAAGTGTTTAATACTATCATGATTTGTTTTGATCTTGAAGTGGCTACCTATTAGATAGGGATTCCATTGCTTAAGTGCATGTAGTATTTCCATCGTTTCCTTCTCATAAATGGGTTTATGTAAGTTATTTCCCTTGATTGGATGGATTTTGAAAGAAAGCAACCATGCTTCTTTCATTATAACAACACCAAATCCATCTCCTGAAGCATCGCAATCCACAATAAATGTTTTTGTGAATTTTGGTGTGGTCAAAACAGGGGCTTTGCACATTTCCTCTTTAGGTTGTTCAAAATATTAAGTTTCCTATGGAGTCCAAGAAAATGATTCCTTCTTCAATAGTGTTGTTAGATTTGTTGTTATCATTCCATCATTTTGAACAAACTTGGGGTATTACCTTGTCAAACCTAAGTATTCTAAGATTATTCAAGGTTTTGAGAATTTACTAGTCCGTCATGGGTTTAGTTTTGTTATGGTTTTCCTTGACACCTTCAAGAGATACTGTACGACCGAAATACTCTACCTCCTTTACCCCAAAGAAACATTTGGAAGGTTTTGTATATAGTTGTTACTCCTTTAGTAGTTGTATCCTGTCACCATGTTAAACATGTTCTTCCCAAGACTTGTTATAGATTAATATATCATCAAAAAATGATAACACAAATTTTCTAAGGAAGGGATTGACAATGGAATTCATCAAACCTTGAAATGTAGAAGGTGCATTCGTAAGGCCAATAGGCATGACCATAAATTCATAATTACCTTCATGAGTTCTGAATGTTATTCTGTGTACGTCTTCTTCCTTCATTATAATATGATGATACATGAATAGAGATCCAACTTTGTGAAGTAAAATACTCCCTCAACAGAACCATTTGTTGGCCTTTCTCCCTCCTCTGAGGACCTTGACCTAGGTTCAGTCCCTTCTTCTTAGCTCAACAAAGCCCAAGATATCAGCCTAACATAGAAAAGCTCAGTTGGCAACACCTGTGATGCAGATGCAGTCTCACTCGAGATATCTTGATATGGGTAACTACCAGAACCAAGTTTCCGCAGTGGGGTGGGGGATTTCTAGTACCTTGGTCCTTTACCAAGGCACTCAAATAATCCTATGGGTGTATTATTTATTCTTATTGTGAATAGTTAGACCGCGGCCCAACTTATCTTATGCAAATAATATAACAACAACCTCTATGTAGCATAAATGTATTCAAATGATACAGTGCAACTAATATACATCTATTCATTCATAAGAAAATATATAAGCATTCATTCAATGTAACATTTATATAGGTAAATCAAACACATTCAACATTCACGCATATACATAGAATCTAATGTGGAAACCCATCCGGGAAAAACCACAAAGGTGCTCTTCATCTGGCATGAGAAATATATGCACCTTTTCTCTATGCACTAAGCTACAAACTTTGTTGTATATCTTCTTCTCTATATTTACAGACTCTTTCTTCCTCTCATGCTCTCTAATATTCTCTTCTTCTCTCTTCCTACTTGAATTTACTAATGATCCTCACGCAACCTGGATCGACTCAACTTCTCCTACACTTTTGCGCACTCGGCTGCAGATTCTTCAACTCAAAGCACTTAGCTAACACTAACAGACAACAAAATATAGAGCAAATAACATTCTAACAGTGGAGAACTAATAGTAAAGAAGCTAACCCACATACAACTTAGGTTCCTTCTTTTATAGACTCTTTTACAGACTCTTTACATGTCGCTTTCTTAGCTTACTTCCTATACTTAGCCAACAGGTTGTCTTTCCTATTCTAGTAACACCTAATAGTAGGCACTAACGGCTTGACTTACAAAGATACCTTCATATGTGTGGCTTCCGTTGGATCTAGCCAAACTCATACCCACAATATTTATGTCCTGTCACTTTCTAATCGTTATGCCTTACTGTCATTTTCCAGTCATTATTCCACTTGCACACCTTCTGGTATTTTTATTTTGTTGCATATTTCCTTGTCACATTCCTTTCTTCTATCACAACTTCATCTTATGTTGTGCATATTCCTTCTTCTTCCTTCCTATCACTTCCTCTATCGCAACTCCTTTCTCTTCTTCTTTACATTATGTCGTTGCCTCTGTCACAACTCCTTTCTCTTCTTATTTCTCTCTTCTCCATACTTAGGCATAATTCTAAGTGATTTTTTCTTTCCTTTCCCTAGGCCCAATAATGTAGTTCATTAAACAATTCTTCAATGACAAGAATGGGAAACTTATATTTAATGGTGACCTTGTTTAGATATCTATAATATATACACATACACAATGATCCCCCCTTCTTGTGTACCATTGCTACTGGTGCAAGGTAAAAACTTTGGCTAGGCCTAATTATGCCAACCTCTAACATTTCTTCAACCATACGCTCAATTTCAGTCTTCTAGCCATAGGGATCTCTATAAGGTCTGATGTTAGGAGGAACACTTCCTGGAATTAAGTGAATAACATGATCAAAATCTCAAGTAGGTGGAAGGCCTTTTGTAATATCTTCAAATATCTTAGAGTGCTTATCAATGACCCTTTGAAGATCCATGGGAATAGGAAGCTTATATGTTTGAACATCTAACGATCATAATTGTGCAATTATACCTTAATGTCCTTTTTTCAACAATTTTGCCATACCATTTGAGCTTATCACCTTTCCTGGTTTCCTTGTGATACCTCTTAACTCAAATTATTTTCTTTCCCATTAAAATTTCATGAAAACTTCTTGAAAATTAAAATCCACTGCTACCAATGATTGTAACCATTAAACCCCTAAGGCAACATCATCACCACCCATTGGGATAGAAATCATTGGAATATTCATTACATATTCCCCCATAGTGAGATTTAAATTATGTCATATTCATGAGCAATTGATAGTTCCTCCATATGCAATCATTACTTGAAACTATGGTGTTGGATACACTTGAGAACTCTGGCTAGTTTATAGTGAATGAAATTATGAGTACTAACAGAAACAATAAACATGGCTACCTTTTCCTTTTTGATATATCCTTTGATCTTGAGAGTCTTAGGAGTGTTAATTTCAGCCAATGCATGACAATATATGGTGGCAATAATCTATTCTATTTCTTCAACTTGAGATGGTTCCCATTCTTTGGCTTCTTCCTCTTCACAATCTACGTAGAATAATTTCTTCTCGCCATAGTCATGTTTTTTAATATACTTGTTCTCACAATTAAAACATACACCTTTTGCTCTTCTTTTATTTTTTCATTGATATGTCAACATTGTATGATGTGGGTTAGAAAAAAAAAACATTATTCTCTCTATATGTGATAGAGGTGGTCCTTCTAGTATCCATCACCATATTTTTAATTTCAACCTTCCCTGCCACCCTGAGATCCTTTTGTAAGGAGTTAGTTCAAAGAGGTGTGCCTCATGTTGGATGTCATCCTTCAAGGTTCTAGTAAAGAGATCCAACATTTTATAATATGGTATTCCCTCCAATCTGAGACTCAACATTGAAACTGTTGAATGTGCTCACTTACTGGACCCTTTTTCCTTATATTTATCAAATGGGTAAAGATGAAAATTCTCTTAACATGATCATGATATGATATCAATTCTTTTGTAAAAATGGACCAAGAGATAATGGAGTTATTTTTGTGTACACAAATCCATTGGTACCACAAAAAATACTCAGGTTATAAATATAAAGATGCAATAGGTACCTTTTAGACATTTGGAACATGGCATATGTCAAAGAATTGCTCCATCTGGAATATCCATGTTATGATGTCCTTGCCATCAAACTTCATCATGTCAATACCGGGGAGTTGGATACCCCTTGATGAACATCCATAATTACTTCCATTATTAGAATCAAATCCTCTTGGAGTATGCTTATCAATGGAAGGTTGATCAACATGGACGTTGTCCTTATCTTCCTGAGTACTCTAGAAGACATCTTCACCTTTAATGTGATTTTCCTTTAGATTTTGTAAGAGCTTAGCAATCATTTTATTTTTCTCCATCATATTAATCTCCATATGTCCCATCCTAAACTCTAAATTATTCTCTATATTAACTAAATCAATAATTCCCGTAGTACCTTTAATTCACATCTTCCAACTTGGACACCCGAAAAGATAGATCTTCACTTTCATCAAAGGTTGGGGATGAATACTATGGTGGTTTGATTGGAGTGTGAATGTTTCAACCACCTTTTGGTTCCATGTGGAACAATAAAAATATATATCTAAAATATTTATCACACCTTTGAGATCACCCAAAATAGATCCTTCTACTTAAATTTATTCAAATTCAAAATGGAATACCTTTTTCAAAACCTAATTTGGAGATTGATTTGTTATCCAACCTTTCAACTGAGGTAACTATGAAATTATGGACCGTCTGGGTTTGATTTTTTTTTC
This sequence comes from Pseudotsuga menziesii, assembly GCA_001517045.1. NCBI lineage: Eukaryota > Viridiplantae > Streptophyta > Pinopsida > Pinales > Pinaceae > Pseudotsuga > Pseudotsuga menziesii. The sequence goes on along the minus strand of LPNX010388691.1, from coordinate 756,316 downwards.
AATATTCTGATATGTCTTCTCTTCAATGTCACATGTATGACCTAATTTTGACATTCTATTAAAAATATATGGCCAATCTACCAACACTTTTTATTTCTGGCTCTTTCAGAAGAGCAAAAGTGTACGACATGCCACATGTCCAAATTTTTAGGGTATGGGTTTGGAACTGATACCACTAATACGTTGGTATGTCTTATTTGTTATTCAATAAGTATTACTCAATTTGGATCTTGCATTCTTCATATATAACAACTTTTCCCATAACACTTGTTTGAGATTGGTTTTTGGACTAGTCAAAAACCCTAATTTCCAAAGGGTATATCTCCGAACCTATAATGAATTAGGATTTGAAACTCATACCAAAAATGTTTCTATTTTTCCTCTTTGTATCCGGTGACTTTCGCTATTTGAAATTTCCTAGAAAAATGTTATAGAAAAAATTCCAAGATGACTTATTTTGGAAGCGTCCAAGCTCTGATACCAAACGTTATGCAACAAATTCTCCAAATGAGCATGAAAAGTGAATAAATAGACCATAAAGAGTAATCCACCCCTTAATAATGAATAAAAGAGATGAATATAAATCCTCTTAGTAAGGGGGGACCTCCCAATATACTATGTACACAAGGAAAGACAATACAAGATAAGATGATCCAAATGAAAAAGTCTCATTCCTATATATAGGAGGCAAAGAGGTACAATTACAACTAATGGACCCAAGAAAACATCAATAATATAATAATACTAATGACAATTTCCACTAATGGACCTAATATGGCATCAATAATATGTAAATACTAATGTAATGTGCCACAATATAGGGGGTGATATGATTTATTCAGGGCCTAACAAATTGCTATCTAATGTTTTGTTTAAGAGGGAGGCCATGGAGGAGAATATCTAGCTAACTTACCATGTATTTGATCTCAAGAGTGGATGAAACATGCATCCTTGAATCGGCTATGAATATATTCAAATCCAACTCAATGTTAACATAACATTGTCCAAGTTGTTTAGATCAAAAAAGATCCTCATATCTATAAAAAGAAATATATAGGGTGTTATATAAGAGAAGATGTCCATAAACTTTTCAATGTCTATGGGGAATTTCAATGAAGATCATTATGTTCTATTGTGGAGCTTCACCACCCATAACATGAAACCACCCATTGATATTTTGTGTCTCCCTTCATTTTCCAAGTGTCAAAGTCAAGGATTCATAATTGGAATTACAATGCCTTGTGGTTCTCTTCTCACTTGTAGTTGTATTTTTTTTATAAGATCCAATTACAAAGAAATGATCTAAGAATGGAAGCATGTGTTTTGGAATCATATATTAGTTACAAGGATCTACGAAAAGCAATGAATAGGTTGTGATTAAACTATGTTGGGGAAGGGGGTTTTGATGGGTTTTTAAGGGACATTCTCCTAGTAAACAACCATGAAGTCATAGTGAAATGGATTAAAAACGTTTTGAATGAGGAAATGAATGGATATTGATCGAAGAGATACAAATCATGGGGTTACTACAACACTAGAACTTGGTTTAACTTCGAGGATGGTGCAAGAGGAAAAATCTACAATTCATCATTACAATTACATGTACAACAACAACTTGGATAAATTCATCTTCAAGAACTCGATGACGGTCTTTCCATGGCCTTGATGATAAGAGAAATTGAAGAGAGCGATGGAAGGGTTTTTTTCACTAAGAGTAGCAAGGTTCTTGTTAAATAAATGTAATTACAAAATATATTCTATATTGTATTATTATTGTTATTACCCCTTTCGGAGATGGTGTTCCTTCGGTAAGGGATGTCGTTGATGTAATTGGTCATGTAAAGTCTTGAGGTAAAGCCTCCATTGTAATCTAGGTTATTAGTACCCACTAAAGTATTATTAAAATGTATTTTTGAGTCTTCCAAGGCAAGTTGGCCCTGGCAACAAGGAAAAGTCGGCCTAGTTGGGTTATTAGGCCTTTCAGTTGATCTGTATAAATAGGAGAGGCGCCTCCTAATTTGGAAAAGCAAGAACACTCAAGAAGTTGCACTAGTGAGAGAAGAGACAATCCATCTGGAGGAGAGGAAGTAGTCTAGTCTTGATATTAGGTCTTACATTGTTCTCGGGTGAAGTCTATATAGAGGAAGTTTTGTTGGGATTTTCCCTACGAGGGTTTCCCAGGATAAATATTTGTGTTCTATTTTGTTTTGTTGTGCTTGTTATTATTTCAGAGATCATTTTGTTTTGCTATAACAAATTTTAAAATATTAACATGGTATTAGAAAATGGAATTGTTTTAGTTGCAACAATTTCACAAATTTCTAAAATTTTTGGGACCCTCCTTTTTATCTTGTTTTGCTCTGCTTGTTTGGGTTTGCTTGAATTTGCTAATGTTTGTTCAAGGAATATCTTTATGCCAACGCTGTTAATGTTGATCTATGACTTACATTGAGTTCTTACCCCACCATCAGAAGTTGTCAAGACTATGGATCGAAAATGCAAATTAACTGCGCGCCCGCCGTTGCGGAGATGCAGTTGAGAGACGGTTTGATCCAAGGTATACTTCCTCTGATGCGCTTTATTTTTATTTTTCCCATTATCGGTGGCCTTATTAGAATACTCTCGAAAAAAAATTTCGCTACAGTTTCCACTGTTGTGGATGATGTATAGCGAGCCCCTCGATGGTTGTATTAACCTCTTCCGATCCCCGCCAGTTTGATTCACAAACCCTTAGTCTTTTTAACTTACGTCGTTGCAGCTTTCAAAGGGACTATTATTTTGATTGAGTTTGATTTATGTTTTCCGCTTTGCCGATCTTTTTTACTTAAGTCTTGTTTGTTTTACCTCCGATTTTGACTGGTCTGCGAAACTTGGTGTCTTTACGGTTTCCGGTGTTGCGGCGCTTCAACCAACTATTGGTCAGAGGTCTTAGTCTGGTGAACTCCGATGCAAAGTTTTTTATTTTTTCAATGCTTCGTTTGACACTGTGGATCTCGTAGTAATTTCACCATCCACCATTGTAGAGAAGCAGCTGACATGATCGTCGATCACCTAGTCATTTTGCCGCCCAATGGTCATGTTTTCCCGCCGATTGTTTGTTTATCGGGATGTATATATTGGGGGATTGGGGTTTATTATTTTCTATTGTTTTTCTGCAAATTGCCCACGCTGTCTTTGTCATTTCAAGAAGAACACTGTACTCAATGTTAGTACCCCGTTCCTAGGTGGCGTCGCCGTGGAAGTTTGCGTATTTTTCTCGCTAATCGAACAGAGCCTTGCCAGGTAGGCCATTTTCCTCGTTTCTACCTCTTCCTTTCGAATTGTTGAACTGGGGTTGTCACCATTGGTTAGTTCCCACCTCTGCAGTTAACAAATACCTAGGTTTACATTTTCAGTGCTTATATTGTTCATGTAGACGGTATGGCTGTCCGGTGTGGGGATTTTTGTTTGTTGAATGATTAAATTCGTTGTCGATATGAGTTTGCGAACCGCACCTGGCTATTTGGGAAACCGATGCAGATGACCATTACGCTGTCTGCACCAGTTTCCCCTAGTCTATGTATGGCCATTCGGGGAGGGTAGTTCCCTATTATTTTACAAAGGAAGGCATTTTCTCTTTTATTTCGAAGTACCAAGGTTTTGGTTTCCCGGTCTTTGGGTCGCTCGCATTTCTTGTGGACTAGGGTCGCGGTTTTGAAGTGCACCCCATTTAGGATGAGATTGGGAATATGACATTTTTTTTGGAATCATAGCGCCAAAGGTGTAATTGAAACTATTTTCCTTGATGCGGGGGGGGGGGGGGATATTTTTCATAGCTTCAATCATGACTAGCCTAAAGGAGGTAAATGCTCATGTAGTTTGTCTCCATTCTTTGAATATTATTTAGAAATGGAACAACAGGACCTAAAGGATTTTGTGTATGACAGGGAAATCCTTCCAAATACGAGATGTATAAAAGGCAAAAGAAGAAAACCCCTATAGTGGAGGAGGAACCCGATGTTGAAATTGTCACCAAGGTTGAATACACTTATGAAGACACCAAATGCACAGTGGGTGTGGAACCTGAATATAAATGGGGGGAAATCTACAGACTGATAACACATCGGGAGGTACCTAACACAGTTTTTGAGGAAGAAACTATATATGCAAATATAGACAGATCTGCTTTAATGAGGGTTGCTACCAGACCTGAGCTTTTCCCGTGCTCAGAGGTGATTGGATGGATTCTACCCAGGGTAGATGTAACTACCATGATTTTGTCCAACGTTGACAAACAGGGTTATGCTGCTTATAGCCCTGGTTATGTATCACTAGCCTACCACTTACCAGAAGCCCAGGTATACTTGACTGAGGATTGGCTAAAGAAAATTAATCTGGACCTAGTTGAGACACTGAAAAGAATGCTGGTACCTGGAAAGAGTTTCAAAACTAGGCCATCAGGGGAATATGACACTGCCACCTTAAGGAACCCTTACAGGTTCATTGCCTTGATGCTGAACAGGATTTTCGGGAGAGCCCACGGTAAAAATTTTAAGTTGGGTTGGGTCCCCATCATCTTCTATGTTTCAACCCAAGGGACCATGTTCAACTGGGCAAACATTGTATCAAACAGCCTCTCGGCCTGCATTGCTTCAACCTTGGGAGGAGTGTCCCAGAAAATCAGAGTTCTACATGAGCTTTATACTGATTTATTGCATATTGTGCAACCAACCCTTCCCAAATTTGAGGTGTATTTGGGACCAAGAGAGAACACCAGTCTACTCATCCTACAAGCCACTGTGGGCACATAAGTACCACAGTCACTATAGAGAAGTGTGTGAACACTTCATTATGCCATTATATACATTGATTTTCTTAAAAGAATGCAATTGCATGTCGAAAGAAGCATTGCAAGTTATTGAAGAATATGTGGATTACTACTTAACGAAGGATGGACTGTATATCAGAATGTATGGATGCTCTAGAGCACCTTCACTACTTCCAAAGTATGCCACCGATTATGTGGTACACAAGGAGGAAGTCAGGCAGGTCTTCTTGGATGGCATAGGGAGTTTTTTATTTGAACATAAGAAGGCAACTTATCCTCCCCTACCATTCAGGTTGGGAAGCTATAAGTTCACAAGAGTTAAGAAAGCCGATGAATTTGTAGAAGAATTGGCGAAATTCCATTTTGGGGAAATAAATTTCCACAGGGAATGATTCCCGGAATAAAGTGGCAGAGCACTGTAGGGAAGCAAATGTACATTTTGAGTATACAAGCCACTGGGATAAAGACGAATCAATTTTCTGAAATGCATAAAACATAACTGCATTAAAAAGAAGATTTAAAAAGAAAATCACCACTAAAGGTGGGAAAGGACAAGATGAGCAGAAAAAAGCAGAGGAAGAGGAAGCTAGAAAAAGAGATGAAGATGCTAGGAGACTAGCACAGGAGGCCGAAAGCTGGCTTAAAAGTGAGGAGGAAGAAAAGAGAAAAGCTGAACAAGAAGCAGCTAGAAATGCAGAAGAAGCTGCCAATATTGAAGAAGAATAAAGGAAAAGGAAAAAGGATGAGGAACTTAGAAAGCAGGAAGCAGAAAGATTAAAACTGACAGAGCAACAAGCTTCCGATCCTGTAGACATTTAGGTTCAGGATGTGGGTAATCCTGATTTTCAAGATCCTGAGGTAGCTGCTAGCAGCACATTAGGACAGCCTATTGTTCCTACCCTAAGACTGATCCCTTTGGAACAAAAGAAAGGGGAAGAGGTGCTGGAATTCAACACTATTTTTTACGACAGGGAAACAAAAAGAATTGTGAAGAGCACCGAGAGGAAGGTCGAGACTGGGGAGCGGTCATGGAAAATGATAAATGACACAATAGTGGTGTATGGGACAGACAAGGACCCAAGATTCACTATCAGAGCTGGAGCAGCATTGATCCATGCTTCTGAGGACAATGTGGATCGGATAATGACTGATCTTGAACAGTCAAAGAAATCTGCTGCCCAACTAAAGGATACCCTAAGAAGGGAGAGAGATGAAAGTAGTAAATTGAGAAGGAAGTTTGAAGACATGCAACATGAAATAAAGTCTTCAAAAGTAGAGCTCCAGTCCCTCCAAGTAGAGAAGAGATCTCTGGAGGTTGCCCAGGAAAGTCTAGAAAAAATGCAGCCAGAATGTCAGGGGCTAAGGACTGAAAAGGATGGGTTGAAAATGATATGTGAAAGCCTTCATACAGAAAAGGATCAGCTGCACAGTAAGATAGGGGAGCTAGAGTTATAGAAAGATGCCTTGGAGGAGTCAGAGAGGCAATCTCAGGTGCAGACAGAAGAGCTTAAAGAACAAGTTACTTCATTAGTAGCAGCTCTAGAAGAAGCCAAGGAACAACAAGCTAACCTTCATCCTTTCAAGGAGCATGTTCTATCACAAAGGAGCAAGATGCACCAGCTGCAAGTATCCATAGAAGAAGAGAGGTGCAAGATCTTACAGGTAGACAATAGACTGGAAGAAATTTTGGAAACTTCCTCATATTTTGTGGATAGATCGCAGGACATTTTAGAAGTCCTGACGAGAAGAATGGCAGGATCAGAGGCCAATGAGGAAATCCCTACAGACCTATCGGTAAAAGATCAACAAGGCCTGAGACAAGACTATAATTTATTGGAGTTTGCCATAAACACAACCGAATAATTTAAGAAGGTTGTAAAGAAGACAAGGGGAGCTTGTACAGAGTTCTACAGGAGAATTTTGATTACTTACAATCATTGCCAGGTTGCTGCTGAACAGCGAATGGACACCTTTCCAGACCACAACCTATTTTTGGAGATGTTGCAAAGTAGATATCAGGAAGATGAGCAAAGGATTCAGCACATCAAATCCTTAGATGAGCAGACCCTGAGAAATGAGGTAGCTCATTCAGCAGTCAGTGTACAGTTGCTATAGGATCATCTACACCTGAGCTCAGCCAGTACCGAAGTAATAAGAAATCAGGCTGCTAAATTTGAAATCAATATTCGTTTTTTAGAACCTTCTGAGTTTGAAAACATTGCCTCAGAAACTTCAGCATGGAAGAAGTTCTTGAAAAGTCAAGCGGGGCCCTCCTCATAAGTGCTTCATTTGTTTGTTTTTATTGTAATAAACTGTAAATACTATAAGCACTAAATGTAAGAAAAGTATGGGAGGTGAAGCATTGTGGAAGCCCAAGAGTCATTTGTGGGCAGCCCAACAGTTTTTCTTTCGTATAAATATAGAATAATTAGATAGGAGAGGGGATTTTCCCAGAGAAACTTGTGAACTACTTGTTGTAAGAGGAACTACTTCGTTTTGCAATAATAAAATTACAATTTTGCTTGTTGGAGAAAGTGCTATGTGGAATGTTCAAATGTGATGAAATGAACAATGTTGAAGGGGAACTATTTCATTTTCAGCTATGTTTCATTAACTGTGAGAGTGTTATAACTTTCTAAACCTATGTTCTTATTTGAATGTTCTCTGGTTTATTCTGTGATAATTTCCACTATGAGTAATGAATGTTTTAACAGATGACGAGCTATCTTGTTGTGCATATCTTTATTCATGTTTACGTGTTTTGATTCCAAGAAAAGCTATCTGTGATTTATCTTAACATATTAACAGTATTACATTACTCATGAACTAATAATATTTCTCCCTAGGGACAGCTTAGTTAGTACTGTTTTTTCAGTTGTGTGTAATTTAGATGCGAGTGAGTCTAAGATGAGAGGTAAGAACCTACGCATCACATTGTGACCACTCCCCGCATTCTCCATCAATCTGCATCTTAGATAGGCACTTGCATATCATACTTAAAGTCAAAATACAAAAATATACATGGTGGACTGGGCCGCATCCGGTCAAACCCTTTGTTTTTGTTACTTGACCTATGGTAGCCGGACCGCAAACTGGACGGATTCCCTACACCAAACAGTCACGGGCTAGTTGGGAACGTTGACTGGGGAGAATCCCTTGCTGTTGTTGCCTACAAATTTTCAGGCCTTAATAGTTTCTGGCGCTAGAAGGAGGGCCACCAGTGCATGGCTGGCCAGGGAAATCCATTTCCTCGAAATTACTCCACCGGTGATAGTTTTGAAAGCAGTTTATTTCCTAATCCAAATACTGAAGAGAATAGAGAACATTTGTTTGCTGTGGACAACCAAGAAGTAAATGATCCAAGAAGACACACACAAGCTTATGTAAAGATTATTGGAGGGTTACCCACTATCCCTGATTTACCCCGAAGAGAATACAAGAAGAAACATCATCCCATCTTGGAAGATTCAGTGTTGGTTGGAGATTTGGAAGAGTTAGTAGAAGTAGTGTTATAGGAAGTTGTTCAACCTTTGAATCAAGTAGGCCCAAACACACCTTAATGTTCTCCTATGCATACTCCTATTCCTTCACCTCCTCACTCTCCACCCAGACTCATGGTAGGATTAAATGCAAACCAGCTACTTAACCCACCAAATCCACCACCTGCTTGGAAAGCCAAATCACCCCTGAACTTAACAACTCCGTTGCATGACTTACCTCAAGCTTTTGAGAAGATGATGCCTAAGTTTGATCCAAATGAGAAGGTTGTAGTAGATGACCATTTGCAAAGTTTCTATTTGGCAATAGAAGGATTAAGGGCTGGGGAACATGAGGATGTAGTTTGTAGACTTTTTCCACACACCCTTAAAGGAGTAGCAGCAGCATGGTATTTTGGTTTCCCTACAAACTCTATCCCAAACTGGGATACCTTTGAAAGGATTTTCAGAAGTAAGTATGCAGCCCAAAAGACACATGCAGCACGAATGAAAGGTTTAGGCACTTTAAAAAAAGAAAGGAAAGAAAAGGTACACAATTTTACTCAAACATTTTATGCTTACCTTAAGAACTTCTCTGCAACTAATAAGCCCTCTGACAAAGTTCTGATTGAGTATTATACCTCAGCTTTAGGTCCTGACTTGGATATGTTCGCAAAAGCTCAAGTTAAGCCTACGTTATCAGAGACTTATGAAGAAGCAGAAAGAGTAGAGGATGAAAAGGAAAGTATAGAAGATTATCCTGAGCAGTCTGGAGAAAAAACTTCCGGCAAGAAAGCCTTATTGCTGTCTAAACCTAAAGAGGATCAATCACATGATTTTGAGGGGATGTTAAAGATGATGCAAAAGCTATCCAACATAATAATAGATCTGGAGAAAGAAAAGGAGGCTCAGAAAGCATATAAGCCTTATTACAAAAAAAGAGAGGATAACAACCAACTCAAACCTCCTCCATACGGTTCAGAATCGATGAATTTAACAGAGGTAGGGATGGATAATTTTTGCACTTTCCACCAACAACCCCATTCTAAAAAGAATTGTCCTCAATGGATAAATTCAATGACATTGGTGATGAATCAGCTTTTGGATTGTAAATTAACTGAGGACAGTGATGAAGAGGAAAAGGGTAGTAAAACCTCAGAAAAACAAGAGAATGATACCATGTTTTTATGGGATTGTGTCTCGCTTTTTGATACAGAAAGAAGTACTCTTAAACCTGAGAATATACCAAAAATTCAAATGACAACAAAATGCCTGGATTTGGTAAATAAAGACAATTCAATGATCTCAAAGATTAAGAAGTTGCAAGAGAATGTCAGGAAACAACCAAAGAACAATGTTGATGGCAAAGTACCTGAAATCACCATTATCAACCAAGATCCGAAGCAAATCAACAAGCTTGTTAAGCCTATGGAAGACCAAGTAGGTGTGAACAAAGAAAATACTAAAAGGCCTGAAGAGCCCAAGGAAGAGATACCCACCGAAAACCAACCTATGGAGGAAGATGTCGAATCAATTGGGGAAGGGAGAGCTAGGTTTAAAGCCCCACCTTTCCTTTTGACTTTGGAAATTTTGAACCATAAAGTGCATAATTGTTTGGTAGATTTTGGGTCATCGGTGAATGTTATGCCACTCACAGTCTGCAAAAAATCTAATGGGCAGCCAAAACCTACTGCTTGGGAAGTTACTCAACTAGACAGAACTAGTGTCAAAGTAGTTGGGGAAATGGAGAATTTTCTCATTCATTTATCCGCAAATGAAAAGATATGTCAATTTATTGATATTGTAGTGGCAGACATACCGGATGGGTGTGGACTTATTTTGAACTGAGACTAGTCTGCGAGGTTAAAGGGGTATTTTGCTTCAAATTGGTCACATTTATGGCTGCCTCATAAAGGGGTCCCAAACCGGATCAAAATCTTAAGGGAACCTTACATGAAGTACACTATCACTAAGTTGGAAGAAGAAAATGAATCAGCAAATTCTGTTTTGGGGAATTATCTAATGGAGCTTGAACTAAGACATCATGCATTAGAAGAAGCCGGCAATATAATAAACACTCAGCCCTATCTCCTTCAATGTTCACGGGCTTATGGGATTGATTGTAAATTGGTAGACATAGTTTTGGTTTCAAAAATAGAAGAATTAGACAATGGTTAGGTATTTCACCTCTGCAATCGAGCCTAAGCCCCTTGACTCATAAGTTGGTAGATCTATAGGGGTGGGCAGAGAACTGGTCAGGTAGTGGTTGGTTCTCAAATTTTTTACTTTGATGTTTGTTTTTGATAACCTTGTACATAAATAATTTGGTGCAGCTTTTCACTTTGATTTACCACTGTTGTTTCTAGTTATTTTTGGTTTGTTTTTTAATAAAAGAGGCAAACTTTTGGTTGCATGGAAAGCGTCAGGGTTCTTGATTAACTGAAATTTTTGGGATAAGACTATGCATTCTTGGTTGAACTGATAGAATTTATTCTAGTAAGTAGTTTTCCTAAATGGCTATACGCTCATTGAAGTCCTGCTTAACCCCTGAAAATAACTCATAATAAAAAGGTCTGGAATACTATTTCGAGGCTCCATCCATTTCACATCTAAAATGTCCTAGGGGGTGATAGCAAAGGACCCACGGAAAGGAAGCAAGGTAAACAGTTTATAATATATAAATGACCCCATGCCATGATTTTAAAATCCTAGAGGTTGTTAAGAGTCGAAACTCCTAAAAGAAGCAATACATATCAAAGCAAAGTATCAGAAACGTGAATATCAATTTGCCAAAAGTTCTTCTCCGTCTGTGAGCTGAAAAGTAAATACATCTCTCACACAAAAGGACACTATGGATAGAAGAGCCTGAATAAAATTCAGAAATAAAGGCATATGAAGGACTCAAAAGAACAAAAAGTTCAAAAGGCACAAAAGTGCAATTGGTATGGGAATGAGGAACAAATGAATATTTCTACTTACCATATGTTACGATCCTGTGGTGTCCAAGCTAGAAACTACCCAAAGACAGAGGTAAAATAAAACTCACCTACTAAGCCTCAAAAGAGTTATCCGGACTTTGAATATTTTGGTGTTCCCATTTCCAAATAATGGACTGTCATCAATTATTTAAATGCATGTGTTTGCCTTTTTAGGAATACAAGCATCTAGAAGAATTCAACTTATGGGTTTAATGATTAAACAGTTTTTTACTGGTAGAAAAGTTCATTCAGAAATATGGGGTTCACCAAGTAGTCACCAATTGTTGCAACTGCAACAATTTCCCAAAATTCTAAAATTTTTGGGACCCTCCTTTTTATCTTGTTTTGTTCTGCTTGTTTGGGTTTGCTTGATTTTGCTGATGTTTGTTCAAGGAATATCTTTATGCCAACGTTGTTAATGTTGTTCTACAGCTTACATTGAGTTCTTACCCCACCGTCGGAAGTTGTCGAGACTATGGATCGAAAATGCAGTTAACTGTGCGCCTGCCGTTGCGAAGATGCAGTTGAGAGATGATCCGATCCAAGGTATAATTCCTCCGATGTGCTTTACTCTTATTTTTCCCATTATTGGCGGCCTTTTTCGAATACCGTCAGAAATTTTTGTCTCTACAGTTTTCTCCGTCGCAGATGATGTATAGCGAGCTCCCCGATGGTTGTATTAACCTCTTCCGATCCCCGCCAGTTTGATTCGCAAACCCTTAGTCTTTTTAACTTCCGTCGTTGCGGCTTTTGAAGGGACTATTCTTCCGATTGAGTTTGATTTATATTTGCCGCTTTGCTGATATTTTTTGCTTAAGTCTTGTTTGTTTTACCTCTGATTTTGACTGGTCTGCGGAATTCAATGTCTTTACAGTTTCCACTGTTGCAGCGCTTCAAGCGACTATTGGTCCAAGGTCTTAGTCTGGTGAACTTCGATGTGAAGTTTTTTATTTTTTCGATGCTTCGTTTGACACTACAGATCTCGTAGTTGTTTCACCATCCGCCATTGCGGAGAAGCAGCTGACATGATCGCCGATCCCCTAGTCATTTTGTCACCCGATGGTCATGTTTTCCCGTCGATTGTTTGTTTATCGGGATGTATATATTGGGGGATTGGGGTTTATTATTTTCTATTCTTTTTCTGCAAATTTCCCGCACTGTCGTTGTCGTTTCAAGAAGGACACTATACTCACTGTCCGTACCACGTTCCTAGGTGGCGCCGCCGTGGAAGTTTGCGGATTTTTCTCGCCAATCGAATAGCTCCTTGCCAGGTAGGCCTTTTTCCTCGTTTCTACCTCTTCCTTTCGAAATGTTGAACTGGGGTTGTCGCCTTTGGTTAGTTCCCACCTCTGCGGTTAACGAATACCTAGGTTTACATTTTCAGCGCTTATATTGTTTGTGTAGACGGTATGGTTGTCCGATGTGGGGATTTTTGTTTGCTAAATGATTAAATTCGTTGTCGTTATGAGTTTGCGAACCGCACCCAATTGTTTGGGAAACCGGTGCAGACAAGAGTTACGCTATCTGCACCAGTTTCCCCCAGTCTGTGTATGGTCGTCCGAGGAGGGTAGTTCCCTGTTATTTTATAGAGGAAGGCATTTTCTCTTTTATTTCGAAGTACCAAGGTTTTGGTTTCCCAGTCTTTGGGTCGCTCGCGTTTCTTGTGGACTAGGGTTGCGGTTTTTGAAGTGCACCCCATTTAGGATGAGATTGGGAATAGGACATTTTTTTTGGAATCATAGCGTCGAAGGTGTAGTTGAAACTGTTTTCCTTGACGGGGGGGGGATGTTCTTCAGTTTAACGAGGCCATGATGTGATGAGTCGATTATGCAAAATTTTAGTCATGGGCAGGGTTTACCTCTTTTTGTGGATTTTTTTTATGCAGGAACACTTGGTAGTTAAATGTTGTTTGTTTATTTTTCATAGCTTCAATCATGACTAGCCTAAACGAGGTAAATCCTCATGCAGTTTGTCTCCATTCTTTGAATATTATTTAGAAATGGCACAACAGGACCTAAAGGATTTTGTGTATGACAGGGAAATCCTTCCAAATACAAGATGTCTAAAAGGCAGAAGAAGAAAACCCCTATAGTGGAGGAGAAACCCGATGTTGAAATTGTCACCAAGGTTGAATACACTTACGAAGACACCAAATGCATAGTGGGTGTGGAACTTGAATATAAATGGGGGGAAATCTATAGACTGATAACACATCGGGAGGTACCTAACACAGGTTTTGAGGAAGAAACTATATATGCAAATATAGAGAGATCTGCTTTGATGAGGGTTGCTACCAGACCTGAGCTTTTCCTGTGCTCAGAGGTGATTGGATGGATTCTGCACAGGGAAGATGTAACTACCATGTTTTTGGCCAACATTGACAAACAGGGTTATGTTGCTTATAGCCCTGGTTACATATCACTAACCTACCACTTACCGGAAGCCCAGGTATACTTAACTGAGGACTCGCTAAAGAAAATTAATCTGGACCTAATTGAGACACTGAAAAGAATGCCGGTACCTAGTAATAGTTTCAGAACTAGGCCATCAGGGGAATATGACACTGCCACCTTAAGGACCCCTTATAGATTCATTTCCTTGATGCTGAACAGGATTTTCGGGAGATCCCACGGTAAAAGTTTTAAGTTGGGTTGGGTCCCCATCATCTTCTATGTTTCAACCCAAGGGACCGTGTTCAACTGGGTGAACATTGTATCAAACAGCCTCTCAAACTGCATTGCTTCAGCCTTGGGAGGAGTGTCCCAGAAAAAATCAGAGTTCTACATGAGCTCTATACTGATTGATTGCATACTGTGCAACCAACCCTTCCCAAATCTAAGGTGTATTTGGGACCGAGAGAGAACACCAGTCTACTCAGCCTACAAGCCACTATGGGAACATAAGTACCACAGTCACTATAGAGAAGTGAGTGAACACTTCATTATGCCCTTATATACATTGATTTTCTTAAAAGAATGCAATTGCATGTCGGAATAATCGTTGCAGGTTATTGAAGAATATGTGGATTACTACTTAACGGAGGATGGACTGTATATCAGAATGTACAGATGCTCTAGAGCACCTTCACTACTTCCAAAGTATGCCACCGATTATGTGGTACACAAGGAGGCAGTTAGGCAGGTCTTCTTGGATGGCATAGGGAGTTTTTTATTTGAACATAAGAAGGCAACTTATCCTCCCCTACCATTCAGGTTGGGAAGCTATAAGTTCACAAGAGTTAAGAAAGCCGATGAATTTGTAGAAGAATTGGGGAAATTCCATTTTGGGGAAATAAATCTCCACATGAATGATTCTCGGAATAAAGTGGCAGAGCACTGCAGGGAAGCATATGTACATTTTGAGTATACAAGCCACTGGGATCAAGATGAATCAATTTTTCGAAATGTAGAAAATATAACTGCATTAAAAAGAAGATTTAAAAAGAAAATCACCACTAAAGGAGGGAAAGGACAAGATGAGCAGAAAAAAGCAGAGGAAGAGGAAGCTAGAAAAAGAGATGAAGATGCTAGGAGACTAGTACAGGAGGCCGAAAGCTGGCTTAAAAGTGAGGAGGAAGAAAAGAGAAAAGATGAACAAAAAGCAGCTAGAAATGCAGAAGAAGCTGCCAGAATTGAAGAAGAAGGAAAAGGAAAATGGATGAGGAACTTAGAAAGTAGGTTGTAGAAAGATTAAAATTGACAGAGCAACAAGATTCCGATCCTATAGACATTCAGGTTCAAGATGTGGGTAATCCTGATTTTCAATATCTTGAGGCAGCTGCTAGCAACACATTAGGACAGGCTATTGTTCCTACCCTAAGACTGATCCCTTTTGAACAGAAGAAAGGGGAAGAGGTGCCGAACTTCAACACCATTTTATGACAGGGAAACAAAAGTAATTGTGAAGAGGACCAAGAGGAAGGTTGAGACTGGGGGGCAGTCGGGGAAAATGATAAATGACACAACAGTGGTGTATAGGATAGACAAGGACCCAAGATTCACTATCAGAGCTGGAGCAGCATTGGTCCATGCTTCTGAGGACAATGTGGATCGGATAATGACTGATCTTGAATAGTCAAAGAAATATACTGCCCAACTAAAGGATACCCTAAGAAGGGAGAGAGAGGAAAGTAGTAAATTGAGAAGGAAGTTTGAAGACATGCAACATGAAATAAAGTCTTCGAAAGCAGAGCTCTAGCTCCTCCAAGTAGAGAAGAGATCTCTGGAGGTTGCCCAAGAAAGTCTTGAAAAAATGCAGCAGGAATGTCAGGGGCTAAGGACTGAAAAGGATGGGTTGAAAACAATATGTGAAAGCCTTCATACAGAAAAGGATCAGCTGCTTAGTAAGATAGGGGAGCTGGAGTTACAGAAAGCTTCCTTGGAGGAGTCAGAGAGACAATCTTAGGTGCAGACGGCAGAGCTTAAAGAACAAGTTACTTCATTAGTAGCAGCTCTATAAAAAGCCAGGGAATAGCAAGCTAACCTTTAGCCTTTCAAGGAGCATGTTCTAGCACAAAGGAGCAAGATGCACCAGCTGTAAGTATCCAAAGAAGAGAAGAGGTGCAAGATATTGCAAGTAGACAATAGACTGGAAGAAATTTTGGAAACTTCATCATATTTTGTGGACAGATCGCAGGACATTTTAGAAGTCCTAATGGGAAGAATGGGGAGATCAGAGGCCAATGAGGAAATCCCTATGGACCTACCGGAAAAATATCAACAAGGCCTGAGACAAGACTATGATTTATTGGAGTTTTCCATAAACACAGCCGAAGAATAAGAAGGCTGTAAAGAATACAAGGGGAGCTTGTACATAGTTCTGCAGGAGACTTTTGATTACTTGCAATCGTTTCCAAGTTGCTATTGAACAGAGAATGGACACCTTTCCAGACCACAACTTGTTTTTGGAGATGTTGCAAAGTAGATATTAGGAAGATGAACAAAGGATTCAACACATCAAATCCCTAGACGAGCAAACCCTGAGAAATGAGGTAGCTCATTCAGCGGTCAGTGTACAGTTGCTAGAGGATCAACTATGCCTGAGCTCAGCCAGGATCGAAGTAATAAGAAATCAGGCCGCTAAATTTGAAATCAATATTCGTTTTTTAGAACCTTCTGAGTTTGAAAACATTGCCTTAGAAGCTTCAGCATGGAAGAATTTCTTGAACAATCAAGCGGGGCCCTCCTCATAAGTGCTTTATTTGTTTGTTTTTATTGTAATATATTGTAAATTCTATAAGCACTTAATGTAAGAAAAGTATGGGAGGTAAAGTATTGGGGAAGCCCAAGAGTCATTTGTGGGCAGCCCAACAGTTTTGCTTTTGTATAAATATAGAAGAATTAGATAGAAGAGGGGATTTTTCCCAAAGAAACTTGTGAACTACTTGTTGTAAGAGGAACTACTTCGTTTTGCAATAATAAAATTGCAATTTTGCCTGTTGGAGAAAGTGCTGTGTGGAATGTTCAAATGTGATGAAATGAACAAAGTTGAAGGGGAACTATTTTGTTTTCAGCTGTGTTTCATTAACTGTGAGAGCATTCTAACTTTCTGAACCTATGTTCTTATTTGAATGTTCTCTGGTTTATTCTATGATAATTTCCACTATGAGTAATGAATGTTTTAACAGATGACGAGCTATCTTGTTGTGCATATCTTTATTCATGTTTATGTGTTTTGATTCCAAGAACAGCTATCTGTGATTTATCTTAACATATGAACAGTATTACATTACTCATGAACTAATAATCTTGCTCCCTAGGGACAACTTAGTTAGTATTGTTTTTTCAGTTGTGTGTGATTTAGATGCGAGTGAGTCTAAGACGAGAGGTAAGAACCTGCGCATCACATTGTGGCCACTCCCCACATTCTTCATCAATATGCATCTTAGATAAGCACTTGCATATCATACTTAAAGTCAAAATACAAAAATATACACGGTGGACTGGGCTGCAACCAGTAAAACCCTTTTTTTTTGTTACTTGACCTATGGTAGCCAGACCGCAAACCGGACAGATTCCCTACACCAAACAGTCACGGGATAGTTGGGAACGTTGACTGGGGAGAATTCATTACTGTTGTTGCCTGTGAATTTCCAGGCCTCAACAGGAATATCGAATCATACTCATCCTTGAAGAACATGACCTAGATGGATTTATCAAGGAAGATGTCAAGGAACCAGAAGAAGAAGAGGCAAAGGACAAACACAAAAAAAGATATGGTCAAAGTTAAAAGGATCATAGATAACTCTATCAAGGATTAATTTATCTCCCATGTATATTCAAAGAACAGTCTTAAATAAATGTTTGATGCACTAACTAATATATTTGAAGGTAAGAACGTCAACATAAGAATGACCTTGAGGAACCAACTCAAGGGTGTGAAGATACAAAAGATAGAAACCATACAATAATATTTCTCTAGAGTATCTCATATCAAAGAATAGTTGGAATCCATTGGTGACATGGTTGAAGAAGAAGAAGTGGTGATGACCACTCTGAATGGTCTCCCTAGAAAATAGGATTCCTTCATTAGAGGAATATGTTCTAGAAGAAAGCTAACCAAATTCAACAAAATATGGGAAGAATGTGTACAATAAGAAGGAAGGATAATCAACATAGAAGAGTATCTAAATGGCAATCAAGATTGGGCTCTAGCTACACATACCAATAATGGTAGATTCAAAAGGAAGAGTCAAGTTTCATCTCCCAGAAGATCACCTAAATCCAAGAAAAAAACTGGAAGGGATTACACATCTTTTGAATTTTACTTATGCCATAAGATGGGACACATTGCTAGACATTGTCCTCTAACACAGATCAGTCTAAGAAGAAGAAACGAAAGTACCATTCCCATGCAATTGGAGAGAATGAATCAGAAAAGTAAAGGATCAAAGCGAATGAAGACTCTAGTGAAGAGTATGTCCTGATTTCAACTCTCATCGGAGCAATCACTCATGGAAGTGACATTTGGATTATATATAGTGGTGCTTCCAAACATATGACGAGACATAAGGATTCACTCTCTTGTCTTACCCAAAAAAAAATATTCTCACAAGGTACAACTTGGAGATGACTATCAGTACCCCATCAAAGAAATGGGAGAAGCATTCTACAAATTAAGAACTGGAAATCTCATGAAGATGAAAGAAGTTTTATGTGATGCAGGTTTAAAGAAGAATCATCTTTCCATCTTAGCTCTAGATAATAAAGGGTTTATAGTTGCTTTTGTATATGGTGAAGCAATTACATGGTCGAAAGAAAAAACAATATATCATGCTAATGTAATTGGTGTCAAAGAAGGAGTACTCTACAAACTAAAATGACACACTTATTCATCTCTTATAGCTATCACTATCATTCCATGTGAACTATGGCATGGAATACTTGCTCATGTAAACTACAAAGAATTACCAATTGTGAGCAAGGTATTCACAGGTCTACCAGAGATCGAGATGGACCATGAAGGCATATGTAAAGGATGTTCTCAAGGAAAGAACACCAAGAATCCATTTCCAAGAAGTAACAACAAAGCAAAGGGGATCTTGGACATTGTACACTCAGATGTGTGTGGATCGATGTCAACCACTTTCTTAAGCGGGTATGTATATTATGTCTCCTTTATTGATGATTACTCTTGTAAGACTTGGATATACTTCTTAAAAGGAAAAGATGAAGTATTTGGAAAATTCAAGGAATTTAAGGTTCTTGTGGAGAATCTATCTAAAAAGAATATCAAGATCTTAATATCAGATAATGGAGGATAATTCACCTCAAAGGAATTCAAGGAATTCTATAGAGAAGTTGGGATTAAGAGGGAGCTTACCACACCCTATAATCCACAAAAAAATGGAGCAGCTGAAAAAAATAATAGATCCATCATGGAAGTAGTCAGAGCAATGATCCATGATCAAGATCTGCCTATGCATCTATGGGCAGAAGCCACAAGGACCGCGGTCTATGTCCAAAATAGAATATCTCACAGTTCTCTTAGAAAAAAAGCACCAGAATAAATGTTCAATGGTGAAAATCCCGAAGTAAGCCACCTAAATATATTTAGTTGTCTCGTATAACTTCATATTCCAAAAGATAAAAGATCAAAGTTGGGCCCTTTAGGAAAGAACGGAATATTTGTTGGATATAGTGAACAATCAAAAGGCTATAGAATCTGTATTCCAGGATTTCGCTAGATCGAGATCAGCAGAGATGTTACATTTTATGAAGATGCAACCTTCACCAAATCCATAAATATCCTTGTAGATGAGGATCATGAAGAAGAGAAGGAGGCTCCTAGAGCCACAGAGGTTATCAACCCACCAGTTAGAGACATTGAAGAATCTCCTATACAAGAATAGCATGACCTTGCATAACCTCAAGGACTTATTGAGACACCCTAGAAGATGATCCAACAAAAATAATACCATATTGTGCTCGTGATGTAATCAATGAAGTAGAAAGATATGGTGCACCAAAAGGGAGAAAAAGACAAAGAATCCATTCAAACTATGTGGCACTAATGAGCAATCTTGTTGATGAAGAACCCACATGTTTTGAAGAAGTCTCGAATAAGAAGGAATGGATGTAGGCCAAGATCGAAGAATACTAGTCAATAATAAATAATGATGTTTGGGATATGGTGCCAAGACCAAGGAAAAATCAATAGTTTCTTCAAAATGGATTTTCAAGACAAAGCATTCAGCAGATGGCAGTATTGAAAAGTTTAAAGAAAGATTTGTCGCACAAGGTTTTTAGCAAAAGGAAGGAATTGATTATGAAGAAACTTTTGCACCAGTAGCAAGATATACTTCTATTAGAACTGTCTTTTCCTTGGTATCCAATATGAAATGGAAGCTACATCAAATGGATGTGAAAACAACTTTCCTAAATGGAGTCATAGAAGAAGAAGTGCATATTGAACAGCCACCATGATTTGAAACAAATGACAAGGAAGCATATGTATGCAGATTAAGGAAATATCTATATGGGTTGAAACAAGCACCAAGAGCATGGTATGGAAGGATTTATGGATTCCTAATGAATTTGGGATTTACCAAGAGTAAAGTCGATTCCAACCTTTATTACAAGGTTGAAGATGACATAATTATGATATTACTATTGTATGTAGATGATTTATTCTTGAAAGGAAAGGAGATGCTCATTAGCGAATGTAAGAAGAAATTTGCAGCAGAATTTGAGATGAAAGACCTTGTCACAATGCACTATTTCCTAGGTATTGAAGTATGGCAGTTTCCTAATGATATTTTCCTGAACCAAGGAAAGTACATAGTAGATATTTGAAGAGATTTGAGATTCTAGATTCCAAATAAATTAACACTCTGATGGTGACAAACCTGAAGCTATTGAATGTTGATTCTTATGAAAGAGTAGATGTCACATTATACAAACAAATTATTGGCTCACTATTGTATTTGACAAATACAAGACCAGATATATGTGTTGTTGTGAACACCTTGAGTTGGTATATGGTGGATCCCAGACATGTTCATCTAGTTGCAGCAAAACATGTGATGAGGTACCTGAAAGGTAGATTAGACTGTGGACTCATATATACAGCCAACATCGAGTTCATATTATGTGGCTATATTGATTTAAATTGGGCAAGAAGTGATGAAGATAGAAAGAGCACTTCAAGATGTTTTTTCAGTTTGGGATCAGGTGTGATCTCATGGATTAGAAGAAAGCAAACAAGTCTTTACCTCAATAAAGTCGAGGTTGAGTACATTGAAACATGTTCAGCCTATAGCGAAGCAATATGGCTTCACAAACTATTGACAGGATTGTTCGATACCGAGATGGATGCAACTGAGATCTATTGCGACAACCATAATTGCATCAAGTTGACAGAGGACCCAATGCTTCATGATAAGTCAAAGCATATAGAGATAAAGTATCACTACATCTGGGATATGGCGCAGATGGGAGCTATGAAGCTCCAGTATGTTCCTACAGAGGAATACGTTTTTGATGTGTTGACTAAGCCTCTATCTTGTGTAAAGTTTGAACATTTTTGAGACAAGCTTGGTGTAGTCCGAAAGGACCTCAGTGGAAAGAGGGAGTGATGATGAGACTATTATTGAGAATGAGACAACGGTAATGTGCAATCTAAGGCTAGTGTGCCTACGGATATTGATGAAATCCACTTTTCACTTGCAGATGATAGTATCCTCGTTGAGGATGGTTTTGTGGACAATAACACTCTATTGAGTGTGATCCTAGCAATGATAGGATGAGGATGGTCCGCATTGATTGAGTGGTACTCTCTGAGGATGGTTCCGTGAACAAGAACACTCTATTGAGAGTGGCCCTAGCACTAATAGGCTAAGGAAGGTTTGCATTGATTTAGTGGTCCTCTTTGAGGATGGTTCCGTGAAAAATAACACTCTATTGAGAGTGGTCCTAGCACTAATAGGCCAAGGATGGTTCGCGTTGACTTAGTGGTCGTCTCTAAGGACGGTTTCATGAATAAGAACACTATTGAGAGTGTTCCTAGAACTGATAGGCTGAGGACGGTTCAGGTTGATTTAGTGGTCCTCTCTGAGGATGGTTCCGTGAACAAGAATTCTCTATTAAGAGTGGTCCTAGCACTGATAAGCTGAGGATGATTCACATTGATTTAGTGGTACTCTCTAAGGACGGTTCCACGGATAAGAACACTCTATTGAGAGTGGTGCTAGATATGATAGGCTAATGATGGTCCGGGATGATTGATCTTGCATTTACTTGCGGATGGGTTCTTGCATTCAATTACAGATGATGATATTCCAAAATTTAATTATGTTGTGGGTGATTTAACTTAGTATTTATATACTGATAATGCAGGTTATGCTAGAGATGGTGGCAAAGATGATGATGCCAAAGATGATGCTCGAGATGATGCCATAGATGATGATGCTCAAGATGATACCAGAGATGATGCTTGAGAGATGATGATGCTCGAGATGACGACAGATATGATGATGCTCGAGATGATACCAGATGACAGAGATGTTCATCATGATGATGTTCCACAGATGATGATGATGTTGATGTAATTGTGAAAACTTCCTATGACATATAGATTCACCAGTTAGTTGTACAGACATGTATTTTTATTGTAGAATACCTTCCTTTTTAAGAGGGAGTGTTAAAGAAATGTAACTACGAAAGATATTCTATTTTGCATTATTATTGTTATTACCCCTTTCGAAGATGTTGTTCCTCCAATTAGGGATGTCATTGATGTAATTGTCATGTAAAGTCTTGAGGTAAAGCCTCCATTGTAATCCGGGTCAGTAGTACCCACTAAAGTATTATTAAAATGTATTTTTTATTATTCCAAGGCAAGTCGGCCCTGACAGCAAGGAGAAAATGGCCTAGTTTGGTTATTAGGCCTCTCAGCTGATTTGTATAAATAGGAGAGGTTCCTCCCTCATTTGGACAAGCAAGAACACTCAAGCAGTTGTGCTAGAGAGACAAGAGATAGTCCATCTGGAGGAGAGGAAGCAATCTAGTCTTGTTATACATTGTTCTTGGGTGAAGTCTATATAGAGGAAGTTTTGTTGGGTTTTTTCCTACGAGGGTTTCCCAGGATAAATATTTGTGTTCTCTTTTGTTCTGCTATGCTTGTTATTCTTTCAGAGATCCTTTTGTTTTGGTATAACCAGTTTTAAAATATTATCAGTTCTCTAAATCCTAGTATGGGGGAGATGTTGTCATGTATTGTAACGTAACGTTATGTTTTAAAAAATAGAAAGTAATTAAAAGATTTCATGTCAGCTCATTAAAAAAAAGTAGTAAAACCAAATAAAAAATAATTAAAAAATTTTACACCTCGAGAAATTGGATCCCTCTCAGTGCTAAATATATTCAGGTTTAAGATGGATCTATGCTGGTACCTATTGGAGGAATGGGAGAAGTTGATCATCCATCAAGACAACAAGTCAATAAATGTTATGTTGTATTCATAGCTTAATGAGCGGATAGGATATTTCTTCCTTGCACAACTGTATGATCACAATAAGAACCCTAAAATGAATAATTTGGTGGATATTTTGACGAGATAACATTAGAGCTCATACACACTAGAATCGCCACACCTAGTTCACACATGTTCAACGTTGGGGATTTGTTGTTAGAGGTGGTGTGCAGGAGGAACTTGACCTATGAACAAGGAAATCGACAAACACAACATATGAACAAGACAAGTTCCAATGGAGGAGGTGAGAGTGTTGAATGGGTGAAGGTTGGACTCACATGACAAGATATCACTTTAGTGGAACTTGTAATTTCAAAATTATAACACAATTATGAGGTATGAATACTTAAACAAATGAACGATAAAAATGATAAAAAAAATTAATGCTAAGAATGAAGTAGCACAACCACATAATTTGTGGTCGGTGAATGCCACTAAGTGATAAAATAAATATAATTGAAAATTTACACAAAGAAAGATCAGACAAAGGTCAAGCCTCCCATACAATGTTAAGTACAGTCATTACTTTTTTAGTCCGTAATAGACCCCATTCCTGAGTTGACTAGACCCTTGCTATAAATTTCTTTCTCAATTCATATCTGAGTTCCAAGCCTAGGAGAAATTGAGATTTTGGTTGTGTCATCAGCATGCCTGTGATTGAGGTGACTAACTCATCATTCACTCGAGTGTCGATGATCAAAGCATTGAACCCATTTCTATAGCTTTGTTCCTTGATTCAAATCAGAGTGTTAGCCCTTGTGAAACTGATATTTTGGATATGTGTCATTCGCATGCATGAGATTAGGACGACTAACCTAGTATTCACTAGAGTGTTGGTGCTCAAGGAATGGAACTTACTCCACAACAAAATCCCATCAATCATCAATTACTCAAACATGTAGTAAAAATTTACAATAAAAATAACGATGAAGAATCTTTGAGAATCTAGGAATTGTGGATATCAACCTCGATCCCAAACCAAAAGTAGAGAGAACAACATCTATCGATATTATTCTAACACTTATCGATATAATTACAAATTCGTTCATAATAAAAACACCTAAAATGTAAAATTAGTTTGATTGGATTCTATATAGTTGAATATAGATGTTGTTGGACTTAACTTTTTTTAGCCTTATAAGGGGAAAGAGGCATTTATGGGGCAATTCATTGTTTGTTTTGATGTAGTAAGGAAAATAATGAAATGTCACGTCTATCTTTACAATTATTTCAACAATTAAGAATTAGTTTTAAACCATGGGAATTAATAACTCACCAAGATTACCTAGTCTAGGCCCTCATTCAAAGCCAACGACTACCACTATAATCCAAAAATATATCCAACAACTTGAAATCCAAATATGCCAATAACTTGTGACTTAACAAAAATCAATACATTAAAAAACACACCCAAAAGAAAGTCCCACTCCAAAAATACACCTACCTTTCTAACTTCATCACAACATTTAAGAATTATGACCTATATTGTATAGTGCTAGAGGAACATGATAGGCGAACACATCCCAATAACATTGCCATGGCTAATTTTGTCTAGCATGCATAGTTGGATTACGTACACTACTATGTTTGGGGAGAAAAGTTAGGTCAACAAGAGAATAAAATTAGTGTATTTTGAAAACGCACTAATACGTAAAGGTAGACAAAGGTGAGGAGGTTATATAAGGTTGGGAGTTCATATATATGAAACTTGAGTAAAAAAAAAACATTTTTAATATGTGAATTATTTTTTAAAATATTTAATTGATTTAAAAAATGTTTTATTTAATTAATAAAATTCTATTTTAATATTATTTATTTTAATATTTAATTAATTAAAAAATCGCTTTAATTAATTAATAAAATTCTATATTAAATTTGCGTATTGTTTGGAATTTTTATGATTAAACAAAGAAGTGGATTGCATATATTGTGTAATGATTTAAATTAATAAAATTTTATATTAAATTTTGTGTATTGTTTGGAATTTTTATGATTAAACAAAGAAATCGATTGTATTCATTGTGTAATGATTTGGATTAAGATGGCGGAGTAAGGATTTAGCAATCTTTTTTTATAAAGATCTTGTTGTAAGGCTTTAGTTACTACAAGAACAAGCTCTAAGTCAAGTGTGGTTATTTTTTATTGTGATTTTGATTTATATGATAAATAGATTATTGTTTCACATAAAGATAGGATTTTTTTATATTGTGAGCGAGTTTTATTTAACATTTTGTCTATAAAATCAATTATCTATTGCCATGTGTGGATGTTCTATTATTGGACCATCTTTTTCATTAGTTGATGATTTGTTTGATGATGATGAGTATGTGGTTGGTCCTCCACCCTTTTGCACTACCTTGCTTGCTCTTCCAATTATCTAGCTCATGAATGTTAAAGGAACTATGTCTTGATCTTGTGCTACCGGGTAGGTTTTTCAAGGAAGTAGTGCATTTCTAATGGTGCATGTTCTATATATGGAGAGAAAATCATGTTTCATGAAGATCTGTTGGGAAGAAGAATTTATAATATGAACAATGAATGAGTCTATGAGAGCAAAACACTTCTTCTGCCATCTTCATCATTTTATTTGTAGCTCTTGGGGTCTCCAAGCTTGCAACCTTGTCTACTTCCAATAAAAGTGGAGCTTATGAAGGTGATATTTACTTCTTTTTTCCTTTTGTTTGCACTGCAAATGCAAGATTTGGTATATTTGGATTCACAATTAATCTCGCTTTTAAAGAAATTAGAATTTGTGCATAGAAGGTTTATATATCCTTTGAAAAGTGAAAAGGATGAAAGTAATTAAATGAGGAATTAAGGGAGAGGATGAAGAGACTGTTGCAAAATGCAACAGTTCGTGGATTTTTATGAACTCAAGCAAAGCATAATGGGGATTTGTGATAGTTTCAAATGTGAATGGCTTGTAGGAATTATGTTCTATCTAAAAGCAGGTCATGGAGAATGAGCCAATGTATTACAATTGACAAGGGTTGCTTCACTTATTGATACCTCTCGTGTTGTATAAACTATGAACTTATAGATGATATACATTTTTCCATCTATGTGTTAGATGTTGTTACCTTGGTTTTATAGTTGTAGAGGTAATAATAGCCAAAGCCACTACAACAAGCCATGACTTAGGGAGTTCATTGAATAATAAATACTCGTCAAGGGGTATAGCCTTTCTAAAATCCATTAGAATATGATACCAAGGGAGATGGCATACAAACATATGTATGTGACTCCTTGATGGAATGTAAAACAAGGTAAAGTATGAATCCTCACTTTTGTGTTATATTCATAGAACATAGGATGGATCCCTAAACAACATGAAAATATTAAGGAACAATATAAAATAAACAAGTAAACAAAGGATTCCATGGGTAAGATCTATATAATTGACAACTTGCAGGGTTAAGTGAAACCACCAAATCACCATGGATGTAAAGAAGCAACAAAATGAACCGAGATATGTCATGAGTGGGTCTATCATCCTCTCATTGGAGGAATAATACTTTCAACATCATACAAGATCAAGAAGATAAACATATTTTTTAATTTTATGTATGTTAAATGTTATCATGGCTTATTGCTATGATGTTAGAACATGTATAAGGAGATCCTCTGTCAAGTGTTATGGGCACGGTGAAGCCAAATATTTCTTCACTCTGTTATATCACAAGTTCAGTATACATTAATGTCTTATTGCATCTCCTTCACATGGATTTGGCGGAAGTTTCTCTCATTGAGACCAACTTCTCCTCAATATTTAGGACAATGATGCAATATAAAGTTTTAGCTGACCAACATCTTTCAATATGATCTTGACGATTATAGATTCATTGTTATCTTTTTTTAAACAATTTTCTTCCCTTTACTCATTATTCTTTTCAAGTTCCTTCCATTTTCTTCAAATTACTTATTCCTCCTCCCAAGTTCCTTCCATCCTCTTCCCGTTACTAATTTTTCCTTCTAATTTCCTTTAGTTTTTATTCTAATTTGTAAAATTCTTAATTATTTCAATATGTTAAATCACTTTGTTTCATTAGCTTAATTTTAATTTGACTCACCATTTTTCAAATTTTTTTATTCACCATTTTTTAAAAACCACATTTTCATATATCACTAAATAAAATTGAGCAATGAAAAATATCAATTTTTAAGTTTGAAAAATATATTTTTCCACATTTTTTTAATTTCATTCTATTTTAATTGTTGAATAAATCTAAATAGACGGTTCATACGGCTTTGTAAGCACTAGCATAGACACTCAAATCTAATTTTTTAAGTACCAACATAATATTTGATGTGTTTCAAATGATAATGAGTATATAACGCTAATTTAAGGCAATGGAGAATTATATCTCACTCTTTTTTCCATCCCCTTCCTCCTTTAGGGACTATGACCTACGGGGAATACTATGGTGGCGAAGGAGGCAACAACATTGTTGCATTATCAACACCACCGTATTTTAATTATGGTCGTTTTTTTGGGTGGAGTGTGTCCCATATAATAGGTCCATCCAATGTATATTAAGTTTTATGGAAAATCATGTTCTAGCTTGGAGTAATTTGGCCAATCAATGAATTCTTGTCAAGCATCATGATGTATGATTTTATTTATTGAGTTTACTCTTATAACCTTCCATTAGGGATTTTCATCCATCATGAGGTCTTGTATTTTTTATGTTTCTTTGTAACTTTCCCCAAATATTCTTCTGAATGTTCGCTCTCTATCTTTCAACATTTAATTGATTTTTATATTCCATTGTGAAATTATAAATTTGCATGGAACATGTGTCCTCAAACATTTTTGTTAATTAATGTATCAACCCCTTTTTATGGCAAATTAACTCTTCCCCTTAAAAACATTTATGCAATTTTGGTTTTATTGGATCTCTTTTCACCAAAACACTAAACTTCTCATTTTTCTTGTAGTTTCTTGATGAGTGACAATTGATAACTAGCCTAGTAATATATTGATGACTATTATGCTTCATTGTTCCAGTTTTTAAAATATTCCATAAATATTTTCAATATTAATCATGCCTTACCCTTCATATCCTAATGACTAAAATGGGCCTTTTTTGAATAGTCATTGACTATTTCTTCCATAAAATTCTTTTGTAAAAAATCATGTTTAACATTATCGATGACTATGATGTTCCATTGTTACACTTTAAAAAAATATTTCATAAATTTTTTCAATATTAATCATGCCTTACTCTTCATATCCTAATGACTACAATGGACCATATTTGAATAGTCATAGATTTTTTTCTATAAAATTCTTTTGTAAAAAATCATGATTAGTATTATCTTTTAAATTTTATTAATGATTATTTTTAATATAAATTTTATGATTATATTCGTTTACTTTAATTAATAAATCATTTTTTAATACTTTATTGAAAAGTGCCTCAAATACCATCTAACTCTTTTTCTCAAACTTTCCATTTCCTCACATCTTTCAAAATTTTAATGTCTAAGTTTTGAATTGAATATTCCTTTCCTCTATCATAATTTGTCATTTTGTTTTAATCCTTTGAGATTTCCATTAAACATAAATAATAAAAATCCACCTATATTTATGTATTTAAAAATCCTTGCATGTTAAGTCTATCCTCCTAGATGGTAATTTCCAAGTATTAACACTTTCCCATTTCTTGATTTCTCATACAAACCTTATCATAAAAAAATCATCAATCGATGGTGAAAGTTATTTTTCCCTTCATGCCTTCCTAATAAATGATAATAAACAGGTAATTTCCAATGATAATATTCCTTGTAGCGTTAAGGGTCATACTTTTAAGGTATGGTCAAAGTTGCAAGTAAGCTTTTAATAACATATGTGAAATAGGGCGATGAGTTATGTAAATGATACATGAAAGGAAATTTAGACCTCCTTTTCTCTTTAAGCGACCTCATAACTCCCTTTATCTCTTTCACTTTATAAATCTCTAAAATCTTATCATGGAATGTTTATGTTAATGAAAATGTCTCCCAACTATAACATTAAAGAACATAATTAGTAAGTATTCCTTACTATCTCAAAATATATGGAACCTTGTGCAACTCCCTTTCCAAATCAAACCAAACAATAAGCACAATGGCAATGGTATGCCTTTTTCCTCTAGTAAAGCCAAAAGGTTCTTGTTTTTACCTTGATATTAACCATCCTTATTTTAAAAAATGATTTCTTTTAAATATTATGAGTCATATTAAAACTTTTCAAAAGTCATTTTATTAATGAAAGCTCATGGTAATGAGTATTGTTTTCAGTTTTTCAATTACCTGCAAGCGTTGCAAAAGAATTTACTTATGTTTTACAATGTTTTTATTATTTAATTGTTCTTTTAATTAGATAAAATAAATTGATGTAATGTGTTTTTCATTTTTAATTACAAAAAATATTTTTTTCATTAAAAATATTTTTTTTCCATTAAAAAAAAATGCATAATGATTGTTATATTGTTTAATAAAATTGAAATAAAGATAAGTACAATTTTTAAATTATTTTTTTAATATATAATTTAATTTTTTAAAAAAAATACATATATAATGAAGTTGAACTTCTAAAATATTAACGAAGAAATACTAATAGATTGGTATGGTCAAAATAATGAGAAATAATAATTTAGTATTTATATTTTAACTTCAAATTTTAATAATTATCCAATATATTTTTATAACAAATCAAATTTTAATATTTATCCAATATATTTTTATAACAATAAATTGTACTTAATGCAATGATGATGTTTATCTTAATACATGGTTAAATTTATTTTGTATTACAATAAATTTCATTTTACTTATTTAGTGTTCATTAATGTTTATAGCACACATGCCTTAAAAGCGAACAAAAAATTTGTAGGCCCATATTTGTTTTATACAAAGATTTTTTTTTCCATAGAAAAAAAATCATAAATTTCTTTACATTCCTCAGATGGATCTAACAGTTTCATTATCAACAAAACTAATACTGAGTTCTGAAACAATATATTTACAAAAGATCATATGATCATATATCAAATCCTGACTTGACTTGCTAAAAGCACCAACAAGATCATAACAAACACATATAGTGTCAAAAATAAGATGATATATCTTTATCACCCAGCTCATAAGTTCAAATAGGTTCCATAGTATCTCAAAAAAACTGATATATATCAGTCTCAAACAACAAAAGCTAATCAACCAACAACATTCAGAAATAAGTGTTGCAACAACATCAAGAGTTCAACATCTTCAGTCCTATAAAACCAAAACTCAAATATTATAATCAGATTAGAAAATCTGGTAAGATTCAAAAGATGAATCTTCTCTTAATTCTTTGATGAGCCAATAACCCTCGCTAATCCTCACTCCATCCTTTGCTAAAGTATCAGCTAAACTGTTCCTTTCACGATATATATGTTGAAACTACAACAACTCAAAACTGTCAGAAAGTCTATGAACTTCCTGAAGAATTAAAGATAATTCTAAATTGTGCATTCTGAATTTACCCTTGGCCCAGTTAATAACTAACTAAGAGTCGCCAAAAAATATGGATTTTGGCATAATCCTTCATCCTGGCCAAAGTGAGTAGTAGCTTTAAAGCACAGAGTTCAGAAATGTTGTTAGTACTAGCCCCTAAACCAGCTTTAAAGGAGAAGGAAAGTTTATCAGAAAAATAAAGTATACCTCCAGCACCACAAGCGGATGAATCCTCTGCTGCTGATCGATCAAAAAAACCGCAAGGGTAAGATTTATCAATTGTTTCTGCAAAAACATGTCTTATTTTCAGAACAAGATCCCCTTGTGGGAAAGATCTCAACATACCCAAACTGAAAGAGAAAACCTGAGAAGGCTTCAAAGATTGATCTTCAAAACAGTTTTGGTTACGTGCCTTCCATATAAACCACAAAACAATGATAGGCGGCGACCTAATATGCTTAACTTGCATATTAAGGCACCAATTCTTCAATCAATCTGTAACAGATGCCCCATACTAGAGATTCCTGAAATTTAACTTATCTTCAATGTCTAGCCAAACACTCTTAATAAAAGGGCAATCCACCCCAAGATGAAAATTTGATTCATCCTCCAATTTACACATGTAACATCTGCCAGGTCCTTCAAAACCTCTTCTAACCAAGACATCCCAGGTGAGTGCCTTATCAGAAAAGAGAAACCAACAAAAAAATTTTGATTTTAAGGGGCACTTAAATTTCCACAAAACTTTCCACCACCAGGATAGATCCAGACCAAACCTATCCTATAGCAAATGCACATAACCTTCTTTTAGAGTATATTTACCATTTTTGGACAGATTCCAAACAAGTGTATCAACACTATTAGTAAGTCTAACATGAATAGCTTTAAGGATGATTGGAAAACCATTCCAGCATAATACATCTTGTAAATCAAATAGACCAAGAGTGTTTGCAGATAATCAACCTTGTTCACACAAGAGAGTCATACTAGGGCAACCAATGTCTTTAAGAAAGAAAATACCATCAAAATGTAATTTATCAAGTAGTAAAGTAGGTAAATTATGTCGCCATTTATAGCCTACCCATGGATCAATACCTATCCTCATTTCAGCACCATTACCAACCTTCCATACAAGACTATCACCAATAATATCAAAATCCCATAAGACAGCTTTCCAACAAATTGATATATTCTTTTTCTTCTTGACAGACCCACAAATCCAATCCAAAATGGTTAGAGGATAAATATATTTCTGTACTGCAATCTGAACCCAAAGACCCGAGCCTGCAATAATATTCCAAACACTCTTGGCTGCAAGGGCTTTAGAAAAAACTGCTGGGATTTTTAGTCCCCAGCCACCCAGAAATTTAGGACAAGCCAAGGTTTTCCAGGAATTCCAAGGGAGACCAGCAAAATCCTTATGTCCATACCACAGAAATCTAAAACATAACTTTCTAATTTTCTCAATGACCCCCACAGGGATCTAGAAGTGCATCCAGTAGATCAAGATAGCTTCAAGGACTGCTTTAACCAAAGTAAGCTTACCTCCCTTGGTTAACCATCGAAAGCTCCAGTTTAGAATCTTTTTTTCCACTTTTTCAATAAGCCAGTCCCAATTATATAGAAAGGACTTTACTTTTAAAAGACATAATTTTGATGAAATTAACTTTCTCCGTAGTCTTTGTAAAGGATGGTTGTCCTCAACTGTTATAATACAAACTTTTTGTTGTTTTTATTTTTAAAAAAATTATAGTTATTTATTTCTAATATGTAATTTTTTTTTGTTTTACTCCACCAATATATGGTTTACATGACTTTTAGTAGTAATAGTATATGTAAATTATACTACAATTTAATTAAAGAATGAAATTATTTAAATTATTTAATAAAGTATTTTATTTATAATTTAATTTGTTTAGTATTTTGATATATTATAATTAATGTTAATCTTTATATAGTGTAAAGCTTTTAGAGCATGGAAATAAAAATTTAANAAAAATTTAAAGTAAATCAAGTAGTTTTTTTTTTTTTTCTTAAGGTTTGATAGAACAAAATTGTTCTAAGTGGAAGTTAACCATCATCATCATCACCAGAAAAAAATGTAATTTCATCTTAAGTGAAAACAAAATTACATGAGATGTCTATGGTCATTCAAACTCTAGCCTTCTTCAGGTTTTGTACTAAGACAGTATTATGCCTTCCTAGAAATCATATCAAGCTTTTTCCTTCTTAAGGTTATGCTAATAGGCATTGTAGTGTTTTCCACTAAAAAAACAAATCATGTCTTCCAAAAGGTACATGCATCCACATTGAGTAAGAACCCACTCTACCAAAGGACAACTGTAAAAACAAAATATAAATCAAGAACACTAAATATTAGATCAAATAAATGAAGCATGGGTGTATTCCATATGCCTATCATTTATGGATTCTAGAATGGACCAATTCAAGGTAGAATAATTGTTATTTGGAGAGGGAATCAACTTCTTGATTCTTCTCCTTATAAATATGGAAGATAGTGGCATTTAGAGTGACATTAAACAAATTTATAGTCTCCTCTGAGACGGGTTGAAGATTAAACATTCTCATCATGTATTTTCCAATAATCTAGTTGACAATCACTTAAGAGTTGCTAATATTTTGAACATATGTTATCCCCCTTTCTACCGCCAAAGTAAGAACAAGATTTACAACACATAGTTCAGTTGTGTTATTCAAAGCTTGACCTAATATAAATTTGAATTGAACAAAATGATAGTTAGAGAAATGGAGGATACCCCCAACACCTCAGAATGATGGATTTCCTTGTGAGGCCCCATTTGAAAAATGCCCCATGGAAACTGGTTGTTTATTGATACCTCCACTTGCATCCTCGGGTGTTTTATTAGAGGATATGAATCACTAGCTAAGGCAATATTTAAATTTTTAATTGTAATGGATATAGGAGAGGACATCTTATTCAAAAATTGAAAATTTCCACACCAACCATATTCCCCATGATACAGTTATAGGAACGACACAGAACAATTTTGTGGCAGTTTGTTCACACCAACCTTGGAGAGCTTCTTCAATGGAGTTTACATCCCAATAAACTCTCAAGACGATGAGGCCCTCAAACTCATGGAAAATTGCTCAAGTAAAAGAACATAAAATAACCATGTGAATCTTTGATACCTCTTTCACATAATAGAGACTGCACTTTCCTGGTCCCACATATGATCATTTTCCAAGATGTCCCATGTAGGAACGTTGTTGTTGAGAAGAAGACACATCAAGATGCAATTATTTGATGGGAAATGAAACTTCCAAGTCTTCCTCCACCATCGCTTAACTAGTATTTGATATCCTTGATCATGCAGTGCTTTATAACCATATTTGGGAGTGTATTCAACACAATGTTGAATTATCTAGAGAAGGGTGTCATCTTCACATTTTATCCTGATATAACATGATTGAACATGAATTTTGCATACCCATACATTGAACACTATATTATTCATTAAACCCTAGAGTTATGCTAGTTAGCCAAGCATAATGCCATATGGTTCAATTTTTTTGATCGGCCACTTGAGAAAGAAAGAGTATTCCTCTTGCCTACATGTGCATAATCATCATGTTTGAGAAATGGTAGTCCATACTACAACCAAGACACATGTCTAATCCAATACAAACCTAGGTACCTCTTCAAACTTTACAACTTTAGATGTCCTAGAAAATATGCAACACATCTATCATTGCCTTCCAAACTGTAGATACATTTTATATCCATGAAATTGACTTCCTCAACCATTAAACCAAGGACTATGGATGGAATTATTTCCTATATATAATTTTATACCAAATCCCATTAGTCTTTATCATCCTCCACACACTATTCATTTTGAAGGATTTTGTAAAAATATATACGTTTTTTAGCCCACGGTCCACTTAATATTTAGGGTGTGTTAAATGATTCCATTTGAAAAAAATAAGACCTTTTTTGTCATTGAATCCTAATTAGATAAATTTAAAGCACAGATTGCATGTTTTATGAAGAATTCCTTTTGATATCTAGGAGAGGATCTCCCACAAAATGGGCCATGCTTCTAGAATAGAATTTAGTAGAACTAGATAGCCTCCCCTGGATAGCCATCGAATACACTAGTTGTGAATTATTTCTTCCACTTTTTAAAGAAACCATTGTCAGTCACATTTATTGTAGTTCCAGTATGATTTAAGGTGGAAACCAAGATATTTAACCACTTTGTTTATCTCTATTTAAGGATAAGGTAAGAATCATTGAAGAAGATCTTTGTCATGGTCTTCTAGCCCTCGGAACAAAATAAGGATTTTATGATATTAACCTACATACTTGAAGATACATAAAAAAAATAATTATGTCTCTAATCCTTTTTATATCACCCCTGTCCATTAACACAAATAATAAGATATCATCTACAAATACAAGATGAGTCATAGAGCAATAATTTGCAATATTGATTCCTTTGAATATTCCATTCCTATGAGCGGTCTTAATTTGTTGCTTAATACTTTCTGATATTGATATAAATAGAAGGGGGAGGGATGGGAGACATTTCCTAACTCCCCTATAAAGATTGAAGAGCATGGTAGCATATCCATTCATAACAACTCATAATCCAGTGACAAGGGGAATACAAAATCATGGGTGGATCAATAGAAGGTGGATGTATAACCAATTCACCCAATCAAAGGACTTAGTGAGATACCGTTGCAATAGATGTATCCTTGATCCTATTGATATTTATGGAGTGTAATCCCTCTTGAGCCACTCAAATTGCATGGTGGATCACCATATCCTCAAGGGCAGGCTTTAGTTTTTGTGATATAAGTTTGGATATGATTTTAGAGATGATGTTGTTAGAAATAGGGCAGCAGAGCAATAACAAATATACAGTTAAATCATTAAACAAGATGCAAAACACATTAAACACATTATAGAGAGACACATATATAACGTGGTTCACCCAAAAGATGGGCTACGTCCACACAGAAATTGCCAATCCTTTTATTACCGTCTAGAAAGATGGAGGGATACAACCTGCAGCAAACCCACTGCACTTCCTCTTCACACTCCCACAGTCTCTCTCACACAATCACAAATATTGTTTACAATGATACAATACAATACCATAACATACCATACACTGTAGTATTACAATGCTTTTCTTTTATAAGGGAAATACCATGGGAAAATACTACGGTTAACCCAATACCATGAGTCTGCAAAACTGTTGGGGAATGATTTTACAGTAAACCTGGGGTACAAAAACGACTGAAGAACATCTCTGAATCTGGAAGATCAGGCTCCAAAACCAACAATCTCCCACTTGCTAATCGATCACAACAAATCCACCATTGTTGCACTTGCTGCAATTGCTAGACTATGCTCTGGACCTTGGACTTGGTTGATATCTTGTTTTCACCTTCATGCTTGAAGGCCAATAGAAACTGAGCAGGAGCTCATTTTCTCTCTGGTTACTCCCTTTGTCAACATGTCTGCAGGATTCTTGCTAGTATGTATCTTTTCCAACTTTAACAGTTCTTCATCTAGAACAGATCTTAAGAAGTGGTACTTGAGTTGTATATGTTTAGTCTTCAAATGAAAGGCTGAGTTCTTTGCAAGATGAATGGCACTCTGGCTGTCACTATACAACCTTCTATTCTCCTGCTTCTTTCCCAATTCCTCCATGAACCTCTTCAACCAAATCATCTCCTTACTAGCCTCTATAGTAGCAACATACTCTATTTTCATTGTTGAAAGTGCAACAACTTGTTGCAGCTTTGAAATCCAAATTACTGTTGTTCCACCCACAGTAAACACATACCCTATGGTGCTGCTCCCACTTTCTTTATCACCAGCCATATCTACATCAACATATCCCTACAGAACAGTGTCTGAACCTCCAAAACATAATGCATGAGAAGTGGTACCTCTCAAATACCTGAGAATCCATTGTACTGATTTCCAATTCTCTTCACCTAGATTATTCATATAGATTCTCACAACTCCCACTGCAATTGCAATAGCTGGTCTTGTGTACACCATGGCATACATCAAGCTTCCAACTGCCGATGAATAGGGAATCCTGGACATGTAATATATCTCTTCATGTGTCTCTGGACACATCTCCTTTCTTAGTTTGAAATGGATGGCTAAAGGTGTACTAAATGGTTTTGCATTCTACATTCTAAACCTCTGCAGCACCTTTTCTATGTACTCATATTGAGACAACGTCAATTTGCAATTTTTCCCGTCTCTTGTTATTCTCATACCAAGGATTTGCTTTGCAACACCTAAATCCTTCATCATAAATGATTTAGCTAGTTTTATTTTGAGCACATTTATATCTTGCATGTTAGACCCTGTAACAAGCATGTCATCCACATACAATAACAAGATAATATATCTTTGGTTATATAGCCTCTTGAAATAAACACAATGGTCATAATGACATCTATCATAACCTTGTTTTGTCATAAACGTATCAAATTTTAAACACCAATGCCTTGGAGTTTGCTTCAGGCCATACAATCTCTTCTTCAACCTGCAAACCAAATTCTCCTTCCCTTTGACCTCATACCCCCGTGCCTGCTGCATATAAATCTCTTCCTCCAAATCCCCATGGAGAAAGGTTGTTTTTACATCTAATTGTTCAAGATGCAAATATTATACCACCACTAGACTTAAAATAGTTTTAATTGAAGTCATTTTAACAACAGGAGAAAATATTTCATCAAAGTCTATACCTTTATTTTGTGAAAACCCCTTTAGAACAAGTCTAGTCTTGTACTGCTTCTTTCCTTTGTCTTCTTCCTTCAACCTGTAAACCCATTTATTCTACAATGCCCTTTTTTATGCAAGAAACTAAACCAAATCCTAAGTCTGGTTTCTTACCAATGAGTCCATCTCCTCATTCATTCCTTTCTCCCACTTCTTTCTAGTTTCTACCTGCATTGCCTCTTCATAACATTATGGTTCACCAAAATCAGTTATCAATAAATAATACATTGAAGGAGGGAATCATTCAGAGGGTCTACTTAACCTAGTATATTTTCTTACATTTGTAGGAGTTTCACATAGCTGTTGTTGTTCTTGATTTTCTGATGCCTTTGGAACTTCATTTTCTTTGATTTCATCAAGCACTATGTACTCTGTGTTTTCATTTTCCACTTTCTTTCCCTACAACTGATCTTTGTACATAACCTTTTCATTGAATACTACATCTCTACTCCTAATGATTTTGCGATTTTCAAAATCCCATAAGCGATAACCAAAATCATCAACCCTGTATCCAATAAAGGTACATTTCTTGGATATAGCTTCAAGCTTTTTTCTATCATATTTATCAATATGGACAAATGCTTCACAACTAAAATCTCTCAAAAATGAGTATTTTACCTGTTTACCTGTCCATGCCTCCTCTAGAATCCCACCATCCAAAGCACTTGAAGGCCCTTTGTTTATTAAATAAAAAACAGTGTTTACAACATCAGCCCAAAACTGTAAGGGAAACCCTGCATGCAATCTCATACACCTTGCACGCTCCATGATCATTATGTTCATTCTTTCTGACACACCATTTTCTTGTGGTGTTCCAGGGACTGTCTTCTCTTTGTGAATCCCATTGTGTGAACAATAACTATCAGACTCCATGCTGTAGTATTCACCTCCATTATCAAAACTAAGACCTTTCAACCTTTTCATGTCTCATTCTCATCCAAAGCTTTCCACTTCTTAAAAGTATCAAACACATCAAATTTCTGTCTAATGCAATAAACCCAAGTTTTTTCTAGTTGCATCATCAATAAAAGTAACATAATAATGAGAACCACCAAGAGATTGTACCTGAGCTGGTCCCCATACATCTGTATGGATAAGCTCTAGATTTTCACTCTTCTTATGTTTCCCAGCCCTGAGAAATATAACTCTCTTATGTTTTCCATAAACACAGTTCTCACAGAATTCCAAACTTACCTGCTTCAGATCTGGAAGCAGTTTCCTTGAGTGGAGAATCTGCATCCCCTTCTCACTCATGTGGCCAAGCCTATGATGCCACAACACTGCACCTATTTCTGTGGAAGCTACAGAGATAAAATAATCAGTATTATGAGGACATAAATATAACGTACCTACCCTATCTCCTTTTTCTATTACCATGATCTTCCACCACGTTTATCCAAACGTAGACAAACAACTACTATCTCCCAACTTCCCTATTGAGATCAAATTTCTTTTCATAGCATGAATGTGCCTTACATATTTTAGCAACCATTCACTTCCATTATTTAACTTAATCCATACCTTACCCTTTCCAACAATTTTACATGGTTCATCATCCCCCAATAAAACATGTCAAAAATCACCTTGAACATAATCATGAAAGAATTTCCTATGGGGTGTAGCATGACATGAAGCCCCTGAATCTACTACCTAGTAATCTCTAGTATCATCTATTGCAAGAATCAAAGCATCTTGTAA
The DNA here is from genome assembly GCA_001517045.1 of Pseudotsuga menziesii. Classification (NCBI taxonomy): domain Eukaryota; kingdom Viridiplantae; phylum Streptophyta; class Pinopsida; order Pinales; family Pinaceae; genus Pseudotsuga; species Pseudotsuga menziesii. Next base: position 717,106 of record LPNX010388691.1, on the reverse strand, counting down.
AACATCACCTACTCCATTCGCTTCCTCAGTAGTCTCTTGCTTCCTCTCACCTTTCTTCTTTGGTGCTATGCAGTATTTCTTCAGGTGTCCTTTCTTACCACAGTTCCAACACTCTATATTTTTTAATCTAGACTTGGATCTGCCCTTTTTAAACTTGCAACTATTTCCTAGGCTCCTTCCTCTCTCCTTTTGTCTCCCTCTCCTCTCCATGGTCAACGCATTACCTGATGTCTCACTAGTGCTTTTTCTTCACATTTCCTCGCTAAGAACAACACCAACAACATCATCAAACTTAATAGTGTTTTGACTAGGGACAGAGTTACTTACAGCCATGACCAAGCTATTCCAGCTTTTTGGTAATGAGCACAAGATTAGAAGAGCCCTAACCTCATCATAAAAGTTCATGTTTACAGAACTTAACTGACTCATAAGTGTATTAAACTCATTTAAATGGTCTGCAACATATCCACCTTCCGACATCTTCATATTAAATAAACGCTTCATTAAAAATACCTTGTTGGAAGCCGAGGTTTTTTCGTAGAGTTTCACCAATGCGTTCATCACACCCTATGCTGTTTTTTCTTTAGAAATATTGAAAGCCACCGACGAATCCAAGCATAGCTATATTATTCCCATTACCTTTTTGTCAAGAACCTCCCATTCTTCATCCTTCATATCCGCCAACTGTTTTTCTTTTCCGCAGAACAACAGGTACATATATTTCTAGTACAAATAGTCCTCCATTTGCATCTTCCATAACTAATAGTTTTGTCTGTTAAATTTCTTGACCCTAAACTTTTCCTCTTCTACCATTGCTCCCACTTGAACCAGGAACCCTTCTTTCCTGTGAGTTTACCAACCAAATAGACCTTTTGGCTCTGATACCAATTTCTAGAAAACAGGTCCGTAGAGAAATAATGGATATACATTTAAATCATTAAACAAGATGCAAAACACATTAAACACATTACAGAGAGAAACAAATATAATGTGGTTCACCCAGAAGATGGGTTGCATCCACATAGAAATTTTCAATCCTTTTATTACCATCCAGAAAGATGAAGGGATACAACCTGCAGCAAACCTGTTGCACTTCCTCTTCACACGATCACAGAGATTTTTTACAATGACACAATACAATACCATACCATACCATACACAGCCATATTACAATGTTTTTATTTTATAGGGGAAATACCATGGGAAAATACTACGGTTAACCCAATACCATGGGCTCGCAAAATTGTTGGCCAACAAACATCCCAAAAATATTTCTCGGGGGCCCTGCCCCCGAACCCCAAAGTTGGGGAACAAGTGTACAGTAAACTTGGGGTACAAAAATGACTGAATAACATCTCTAAATCTGGAATATTAGGCCCCACAACCAACAGATGTTAAATAGGGAAATCAACCTTAACTGGTCAAACGAAACCAAATTATCAACCTTAGATATAAGAGTAAGAAAGGTGGAATTGAATGTAGGGAGAATTTGACTTGTGAGCCGATATTGTTCAATCACTCCCCCTAGTTCCTCTCCAATAAAGTTGAAACATGCCATGAATAATTTAACAAGCAAGTCATCAAAGCATAGGCTCTTTTATTTTTGGAAACTATGCAATACTTCCTCTAACTCAGATAGGTTTATTTAGGCCATTAGGTCCTCATTATCCCAATCTTCAACAAATTGTGGAAAACTATATGCCACTCTATGAATATGAACAACAAAGAATCTATCCTCAAATTTATAAATATTCATATAATTCTCAACTCCTTCATGATATATACCTTGGAATCCATATACCTAATCTATGTTGTCCTTAGTGTTCTTCCATATGGAGTTAACAGTTATTTCCCTCATCTTTGCAAATATATGGAAGTACTTGGTATTCTCATCACCAACCTTTAACCAACGAGATTTTAGTTTGATGTGCCATTGATTTTCATAATCCAAGAGGATGTACTACTTTTTTCCTCTAACACTCTTAGTTTATACTTAGTGTGATCAGAGAGGAATTCTTAAACTTCATCATGGTAGAGTTTGGAAAAAATTTAGTCAATTTTGATTAGGAGTCTTTCCTCCTTTATATTTCATTTATTAGACCACACAATAGAGGCCTTCTTGGCCTTTTAAAACTCCAAAGATTGGATTGATGTATATCCTAAAGAGAGTGCATTAAATGGGGTCCAAATCTACTTTATTGATTTAATAAAAATGCCCTATTTGACCCACTTTGGATCATTAGAGGAAATTTGGGGTCTAAATGGGTCTTATAAGAAAAAGCGCCAACAATAAATTTTGTGAGTTGGAATTCAAGAACCAATAGAATTTCAATAAAATGAGTCAACCATAATGGTTGAATTGACATATTTGTCATAAAAGAAAACTATTTTTTTTGTTCGTATTTTCAACATATCTCCCTATGTTTCTACTCAAATTCTGAGCGAGAGAGCTCATTAGATGTGGAATTTAATTCTGCATCTAACGATTACCCACACTGCATACTTTTGACAGATCCATCTACCCCAAAAATGAGAAATACCTAAAAAAATGTGATGATGATGTCATCATCACATTTTTTCAGGTATTTCTCATTTTTGGGGTAGCAAGGTCCATCAAAAGTATGTAGTGTGGGTACTCGTTGGATGTGAAATTAAATTCCACATCCAATGAGCTCTCCCGCTCAGAATTTGAGTAAAAACACAAGGAGATATGTCAAAAACACGAACACAAAAAATAGTTTTTTTCATTCTTCCTCCAAAATTAATAAGTATTATTTTATAATTTTCCTTAGGCAGAATTTCTAAGAGAATAGGCATTGGATCAAATCCCATCCTTGAAATATCCACTATCAAAATTAACCTTTTCCTTGAGAAGGAGTTCAAAAAAATAAATTTATCCAAACATTTTGCAAGTCGAGCCTCACTCAATCCATTGTTACTCTAGGTAAGGTTTATAGTGAGGGAGCATTGTTAATAAATCCAACTTCCTCCCATTTTTAGTGAAGCAATACAACCAATCAATCCTAGAGGAAGGGATCCAAACTAATGAATATCCAATGGATAGATTCAACTCCTCCCTCATCATCAATATGCCATTCAAATCCATTTCTTTCCCAAAAATTCATCCCATAAATTGTGTTGATCTAAGTAAGGACCATACAAATTTAGGAAGAGAATATCCTCCCCAAGATCCATAGAATGTAAGCTAGAACCAAGGACATAGGGAATATCTACGAGTTATAGAAGTGGAATTTACTAACTTTAGAACATGTTACCAAGTCCCTAGAAATGTCAATTTAGCCTATGCATGAAAATTCCCAACCTTAGAGTATCTTCCTAAGATATCATATAATTCTAACATCATCAACCATTATTTCTTGGAGAAAAAATATATTTGGGTTCTGAGCCACAATTATCTTCTTTAAGGCAAGTCTTTTGGAGGGACTAGCCACCCCTTAACAATTGAGTGAGAGGATGATCATCAGAGAACACCATTCTAAGGATTTTGTCCTCTAAGGGCCCCTTCAAGAGATAATATTTTGTCTCATACAATTGCCTTGATAGATTTTGTTTGATCCTTGGATCAAAGTGATTTCCTTACCCTATAAACCCCCTCCGATCTAGGACCATCAAGGAAACCTAGACCATCAATTAGTCATTTTGACATGAGGGAGGAGACTTTTGCTCATGGTCTAAATTTTTATTTGGAACCACAACATTTATATTGTCCGACAAAATATATAACTAATTAATTCACCTTCAATTCAATTATTGACCAAGGAGTCGTAGACTTAGAGGTGCTACACTGTATGTGCAGGGTAAGATGGACTATCCGAATATCTCTTGGAAATTTGCAGAATGAATGATAAAACACACCCTAATTTCTTTCAGCTCAATTACAATCTATGCTACTCTCTTTACCATGTGCTAAAAAGGATAAAGCATGTGTATCTATTCGATTACACAGAAAAGCATTCAATCTTCTATTGTCTAATATCGATGAAAAAGAGTGTTTTTAAAGTTAGCCTAATTATTTTCTTATTCTGGAATATAATTCTGTTACTAAACTAAAACAACTCCAACAAAAGAGAATCCTAATTTACTACAATGAACTATCCAACTAACAAATCTAACTATGAGATTAAAGTTGAATACATTCTAACAATCTAGACAAAAGCAAAATTTCTTGCAATTTATAGGTTTTAGTTACAGGCAATCTCCCTTAACTTCAATTTAGAAGTCAATTCACTACTAACCCTTCAACTATTGACATGTTATTTTTTAATTCAAATCAATAGAGAATATTTAAATTAGTAAACGTTGCTAAGAGTGAAATCCATGATTTTAACAATGTTTCAAATCTAACTAAACTCTCAATCAAATTTAACCTAATATATTCAAGAAAGGGAATCTTTAAATATCAAAACACTAAACCAACTTTCTAGCCATAGTTCTAGGTTATTTTCAAATCATTCATGTGATCTTCATAAGTCAAAAAGCAAGCACTCCAAACTACCCTATTCTACCTTACTATAGATCTAGGATCTCACTATGAATTCATACATCAAACTGAAAGATGTCAATGCAAACTAACCATGAATAAATACCAAGCAAATATACATGAATCTTACAGCACTATTCTTTAACCTATTCAAAACTTTCCTACTTTGTTTAACTTCTGGAATCTTCAATAAAACACACACAACAACAATGACCAATCAATGTATGAACATAAATCCTTACAACAAATGCGTGTAGATTATAATATTCACAACAAGAGGTCAACACCATGTGAAGGTGGGCCCCCCTCCAAACATTGCTTCAAACAATAAGTAAAAGTTTAAAACTATATTTTAATTATCAGTTGAAAAAGAGTTGCATAAAAATGAATTTGTCTCTGACTCTCCCTTTTACACTAATCAACAGCCATAATTTACACATAAAATGGCACTATAACCGGATCTCAAATCCCATGAAACAACTTTTCCAAGTTTGGATGAGATCCCAAAAATCTGGGTTTGACAGTCAAATTAAAAAAGCTGGCGTTAATGTCCCAACCTTATCTCCCAATCCCTTGCGATTTTTGACAAACAATTTTTGGGTTTTGTAGCCAACTGTATTTTCTAAAAAATGCATTTTTGGGGGGTTTTTCATAGATTCTTCCAAGTGCATGAAAACGGAGTCGCAAAAGAGCAGTTTCGAATATTTTCCTGCAAAGTTTATGTGTTTGATTTTTTTAGAAATTTTGGATTATCTTGGGATCCATGTATCCTAATGAAAACATGTTTCTATGGGAGCTAGCTATCATAATAATATAGAAAATAATGTATCCAAATTGGTTTAAGAAACCGGAATGATGAGAATCAACGATCGTCCTTCAAGCAAGTGCTAAAACAAATGTTGGATTGGGTACAGGATTGAGTACCGGATTGGTGGTGGAAGAAATCTGTAAGATAACCAAATAGATAAACCCCAAGTAATTCACTACTAGATATAATCTCTTAAACTTGTATTTAAACATGAACAATTAAAATGAAATAATGACAAGATTATACCTTTTTAATGATTCTTCATTGAACATCATTTAAACTCATGTAGATGATGTCTAAGTGATGATACATAAGAGAAAATGCATGAAAAAGACTTAAATTTTGGATTAAATATGTAAATAAAACATAGCAAAATGGAGGGCCATCATCTCCCCCACACCAAAGATCTTGCATTTCCCAATGTAGGGAAGCAAAAATGCAATACTCAAACTCTCGAGGCATTAACCAACACCTGCACTTGTGGAGAGGAAGGAACAGGTTTCAATTCGGTACTCTTGATTTCTTCTAACTGGTGCTCTTTATTATTCAAATGTTTTCTTCTATTATATCCAGTCATATCATCAACCAACTTCTGTAATGAATTAACCTTAGCCTTGAGAATTCCATTCTCCTTTTTAAGATGGCGGGTAAGGAGAGCATAGTCTTGAACTTCTCTGGTTAATTGAATATTTCTCTTCTGTAAATAATTATTGGCTGAAAGTTCAGAAGGAATGGTGGAAGGATTTGGTAATGATGATAGGAACAAAACATTCATCATTTCCTTTAAAGCTTCCACAACTGATAATCATCAGCCACTTCAAGCCACGTGTTGAGATGTAAAAGATGGTTTTCCAATGATTGAATCATAATTAGACAAATGGAAAATTGAATAAAGGCATACTGATTTTAGGATAACATTTTGATAAAACTCTATATACCTTCATTTTTTATAAGCTAACTATAACATAAGAAAAATTAAAATGAGGTATTAAAAATATAAGTGGAAAAAATTATACCCCAAACTTTCAAAAATGTAAGATGTTATAGTTAAGAGATTTTTTACACAAAAATTCGAGCTGCCTGAAGATTTGAATATTCCATCATCCAACTTGAATTGAAAATGACCCATTAACTGAGTGCCAAAATGTGGTTAGTAACTGAAAAATATTTTCTTTAGGCACTTAAATACTTGTTGTAGATAACCAATTTAATACTTTCTCCTTAACGCTTTTCATACCAAATTGAGAATTAATCAAAGATCATTGTCCAAATCAAAGATTTGGACATTGATCATAAAATTAAATTTTAACTTTCCTTTTTTCTTTGATATACATATAGATCTGATAAGAGAAATGGTCAGTCCATCAAATCTAATCTCTTTAAAAAGGAAATGTAGGCCTGGGAAATGACCTTTATAAAACAGTCTCTTACTTTTATCAGATTCAACAATTCGATTGATCCAAAGTCAATATGTTTACCTCTGTATTCGTTCAACCCATCACCTTGTCTAGTACTCCATCCAGTGCCTCTACCAGTACCTCGTCTAGTGCCTCTATTGTAAAGATATCAAAATGTCCCCAAATTATTGTGACTAGCATTAGTAGGATACTAATGATAAGGTACATAGATTTCCTTGTCATGTTCTGAACAAAAGGTAACTAATTAGCAAGCTGAAATCTCAATAAAAAAAATTCAAAAGAAATCCAATTCTTATTGACACAATTCAAATGCATATTTATTTCCCCTTTTTATGCAAAAATCCTATCATGGATCAACATGTTTTGCTTGGTCAAGAGTCCCTAGTCCTACTAAAATTCATAAAAATACCAGTAAAAATGGTTCATCTTTACACAAGAGGGTGCAAGTGATAAAGATAAGGTTCCCTGTCAAGTTCATTGAATCATTAATCATCTGGAAACTCTAGAGGAAAAATCCTCCTATATAGTAAGGATTTGAAATAAGAGAGTCAAATTACCTTAAGGAGATTATCCATTGGCTGTTAGATAAATATTATTAAATTTAATTTTATCCTAACACATCTTTTAGTTCTTACAAGAGTACCTTTTTCATACAAGCAAGTATAAATGAAACATGGTAATAGATACTGAAGTCAGAACCCATTGCCAACGAGCCTGTTCAGAACTCTGGTCGGGTAACTATAATACCCAAGAAATTTATTCCCTGGGAAGAATTCCCCATTGCCAACATGCATGTTTAGTACCCTGATGGGGTTTCCTGGTCATACCACAGGCCGGTACCTACTGCCAGCAGACCTGTTCAGTATCTCGGTGGGTTAACCTCTTACATCTATTTTCTTTTAGAGGCTCTTATCCCAAATTCACCTTAAATATAAAATTTATAAATTGCTTACGCAAAAGTGAAATGGGGGAGCTGCTCTAAAAATCTTTTTAGGAGTGGAATGGTATTAGGTTGGAATATTTTTTCTAGAACAATGCTTGTAAAGGTTTGATTGCATGAACGATTAAATCTTGTAATGATACTAGTTCAATGGAAAGGTTATAGTCATATGTATTAGGGAGCCAATGGATAATAACCAAAATATTCTTTTAATCTCAATAGTCATCTTTCTATGAGTTTAATGTGGTGTTTTTGTAAAAATAATCCAAATCTCTTATCAGTTACTACTTGTAAAAGTACTTTCCTAGTCAAGTGTAAATCCAAATCAAAGTATTCTAGTACACTTATAGTTTCATAAGTGAAACTGCTTGAGGTAAGACTAAATGGTACAAAATATGTATAAAGAAGGGAACACAGATCTGAAAACAACAGGCATCAAACATACATCAGAAAATCAACAACCCAGTACAACTAGTAAGTATCTTTGGAAAGTTTCGGCCCTTTGCATAAAATAAAATAAAAATAAAGAAACATAACTTCCCTTGTTTTCAAATGTTTGGGTTGTTCCTGTAAATAGAAAATACCAACTCCAAATCATATTGGTGAGTCAAACCATGAATGAATTCCTACTTGGACATAGGTTTATGATATATCTTCAACATGTTCATAATCAATTCTTTTCATTATTAAAACAATCACAATTTCATATTACCCCATGGTATTTTTTTAAATATGTTATGAGTTGTTGTGATAGTAAATCTCCTAAAAGTCTAGATTGGAGAAAAGGTATAAATTGTGTTTAAAGATATTAGTCGTTTTATTGCAAAAAGAAAAATAATGAAGTTGCATTAATTTCTAAACTAAACATGCAACTTTTTATTTATATGCAAATTTTCCTATTCTACCTAGAAGAAAGAAAACATTTATAATCAAGTATATGAACTCTTCCAATGTAACCAAGTGTGAAGCAAGCTGAAAAATATACCTTTATCCCCATATGAAAAAGTTGTTGAAGCGATTACTTGGGTATGGAGAACCAACTGACTTACTTGCTTCTGTAGCAGAAGGTGTTGAAGGAGGGAATGTGTTGTGGTCTGGTTACCTCTTGGAACCATCTTTCAATGTAGTCCTGTTACTCTCCTTCCTTCATCATGTCATGTAGATCCCCTTCTCCTGATTGATTGATTTCAAAAGTACATAGAGGATATGGTGAGAACTCCTCAATTTGAGGCTTCTCTCCTTCGGATGTAGTCCCCAATGTGTCAGCATCTTCTGAAGTCTTACAAAGAAAATCCTTTTGTAGCTCTTAGGAATTTGGTTCATCAGTTATATCAGGAGAGGTTGATAAACTCTTAACTACTATCAGGATGTGTTCTACCTGATAATGNTTGTCTCTTGTGATGTGCTTATGTGATTGTTGTGCTTGTTATTCTCTCAGTGAAAAGATCTTGTTATAATGCTAGCTTAAATGTTGAAAAACTAACAGATAACAAGAATTTCCAACCGCTTCTAGGATTTGAGAAATTTGTCCCAAATTGATGGTCACCTCTGAATCCATTTTGTCGATTGTTTTGTTCCTGTCTCGCACCATGATTAGTGTCTGGGTTCTTACTGCACCTCATTTTTAAATTGGTTTTTAAATGATTCTAATAAAAACTACTTACCACTAAAAACATATTTTCATAACTCAAACACACCATTCTTGCATGAAATAAAACATTGCCGCATGAAATTAAATTGTGGAAATTAAACACACCCAAACTTACATAAAATTAAATTGCAGGAAAGTAAACTACCTAAAGTACTGGAAAGAAAAACACACGTTTGCATAAAAATAAACCAAATGTGCAAAAAAAGTAAACACACATGCGAGAAAGGAACAACAAGGATTTGGGGGGCAACCCACTAAAGTGGATGTGTCAGGTTGTTACCCCACGGAAATCACGTAGTTAATTCCTCTTTGTGTCTTATCATTTTCCCCTCCCCCTTGTTTTTCAATGTAAAGGGAACCTATCTACCCCTATCTACCTAGACTTCACCCCTTTATCACCTCCCAGACAACGATGCCAAAAATGTTCGACAAAATATATAACTAATTAATTCACCTTCAATTCAATTGACGACCAGGGAGTCGTAGACTTAGAGGTGCTACACTATATGCGCGGGGTAAGATGGACTATCCTAAGATCTCATGGAACTTTGTAGAATAAATGATAAAACACACCCTAATTGCTTTCAGCTCAATGACAATCTATGCTACACTCCTTACCGTGTACTCAGAAAGTAAAAATCATGTGTATCTAGTCTATTACACATAAAAGAATTCAATCTTCCATTCTCTGATATCGAAGAAAAAGAGTGTTTTTAAAGTTAACCTAACTATTTTCTTATTCTGGAAAATGAATTTGTTACTAAACTAAAACAACTCCAACAAAAGAAAAACCTAATTTATTACAATGAACTATCCAACTAACAAATCTAACTATGAGATTAAATCTGAATACATTCTAACAATCTAGATAGAAGCAAAATTTATTATAGTCTATAGGTTTTAGTTACAGGCAATCTCCCTTAACTTCAAATTGGAAATCAAGTCACTACTAACCCTTCAACTACTGACATGTTATTCTTTAATTCAAACCAATAAAGAATATTTAAATTAGTAAACGTTGCTCAGAGTGAAATCAATGATTTTAACAATATTTCAAATCTACCTAAACTCTCAATCAAATTTAACCGAATATATTAAAGAAAGGGAATCTTTAAATATCAAAACAATAAACTAACTTTATGGCCAAAGTTCTAGGTTATTTGCAAATCATTCATGTGACCTTCCTAAGTCGAAAAGCAAGAACTCCAAACTACCCTATTCTACCTTGTTACAGATCTAGGATCTCACTACGAATTCAACCATCAAACTGAAAAATTTCAACGCAAACTAAGCATAAATAAATACCAAGAAGATATGACATGAATCTTACAGTACTATTCTTTAACCTATTTAAAACTTTCCTACTTTGTTTAACTTCTAGAATCTTCAATAAAACACACAAAACAACAATGGCCAATCAATGTATGAACAGAAATCCTTGCAGCAAATGCATGTAGATGATAATATGCACAACAAGAGATCAACAACGTGTGAAGGTGGGCCCCCCTCCAAGGCTTTGCTTCAAACAATAAGTAAAAGCTTAAAATTGTATCCTAATTATCAGCTAAAAAATAGTTGCATAAAAATGAATTTGTCTATGTCTCTCCCTTTTACACTGATCAAAAACCATAATTTATACATAAAATGGCACTAGAACTGAATCTCAAAGCCCAGGAAACAACTTTGCCAAGTTTGGATGAGATGCCAAAAATATGGGTTTGACAGTCAAATTAGAAAAGTTGGCGTTAATGGACCAGCCTTATCTCCCAATCCCTTGCTAATTTTGACAATTAATTTCTGGGTTTTGTAGCCAGCTGTATTTTCTAAATGCCATTTGGAGGTTTTTCCATAGATGCTTCTAATTGCATGAAACTGAGGCACAAAAGAGAAGTTTCGAATATTTTCCTACAAAATTTCTAGGTTTGATTTTTTTAGAAATTTTGGATTATCTTGGGATCCATGTATCCAAATGAAAACATGTTTATATGGGGGGTAGATATCATAATCATATAGAAAATAATGTATCCAAATTGGTTTAAGAAACCCAGAATGATGAGAATCAACGATCATCCTTTAAGCAAGTGTTGGATTGGGTACAGGATTGAGTACCAAATTGGGTATTGGATTGGGTACCAGATTAGTGGAATAAATCTGCAAGATAACCAAATAGCTAAACCCCAAGTAATTCATCACTAGATATAATATCTTAAACTTGTACTTAAAAATGAACAATTAAAATGAAATAATGACAAGATTATACCTTTTATGATTCTTCATTGAAAATCATTTAAACTCATGTTAGTGATGTCTAAGAGACGATACATAAGAGAAAATGCATGAAAAAGACTTAAATTCCAGATTAAATGTGTAGATAATACATAGCAAAATGGAGGGCCATCATATATTATTCAAAAAAAATCAAGGGTTCCTCTTGATATTATTTTGGTCTTAAGTATCCTATAGATAAAGACTAGATGGGGCCATTAACAACATGGTCATTAGGAAAGGGAAAAGATCTACAAGGGTGGTGCCATTTATCCTAGATAAACTATCTAATAAATCTTCAATTCTTTGATGGGAAATACCAAAGGAAGAATCCAAACAAGGATTTTCTTAAGTCCCAAATTTTATGTCATTTATAGATTTGAAATTCAAGCAGAAAATTTTTTTAGAGTCCAACAGACCTTGATTTAATGAAGGCAATGATATTTCTACATTAGACTCAGTGTGTGTCTTTGTTGATATCATAAGGAATATTGATGGTTTTGCATCCCCACTCATTAAAATATGAATTACATCCTCATTTATTGACTCATCCACTGACAAAGTGGGGGAGAATCTTACCTCTAGGAAAGGTTGGTAATGCGTGATCCCCAAATTGTTTCCTTCCTTAGATTTTTCCATTTCAAGGAAAGTGGACTTCCTTACCCACTTCTGACATTTGTTAGGGAAGTAACACTCAATTGGTATGTGACCATACCATGACAATGACTACACTTAAAGTGTATCGTTTCATAGTATAAAAAGGGTTTGAATATCCACCAATATGCTAGATTTTATGGCTATTGACTATACTCATCTCTCTTTTAGACCAATTCCAACTAGTATATGACCCACTATATATATTCCTGATTCAATAAAATACATATGAGCTTCATAAAAAGTTCCCAACGTGTTACATATAAGCACAAATACCTTGACTTTCGATGAAAAAAGAAGCAGAAGGATGTGTAACCTCATCTATAGTGGAGTTCTACCAATATTTTTAGTCATTGCATAAAATATGGTGACCATCTTCAAAGTAAGAGTGGGTTTGGACCAATTTTCTAGCATTTTTTGATAATGTTTGATGAATCTACTATTGATTGGAACTACAATTCTATTCATCCACCTTTTAGAACCAAACAATGGGGAGAGAACCATAAAATAGGATACAATTCAACATTGTCCCATTCCATTAATGATTGGATTCCTAATTGATGACCATAGATTCACCCTACCATCATTTTATTTTCCATGGTGATTACTCCAGCTCATTTGACATATGAGTTGAGCACCTTGTTCAAAGCATCCACATTCAACCTCATTGTTTTCTACTTTTTGAGGGTTTTAGTAATGACACCTTTTCTTCCATAAGGGATGTGGGGTTACCACTTTAATGTAGAAATAGAATAGGATGGGGCACCACACAAAGTTTCAAGGTCTATACATGCGACGATGAAACCAAATTCAGAAGGTTGCCCCTTAGGATCTAGAGAATTCAAAGTTCCACGATGACAACAAAGTGTAAAATCATCGTTTCACCAGAGACCATGTGGGTGTAGTTTTCCAAATCGTGGCCTTGATGGCATGAATTTGTTGTAAGATGATCTTTGTTTGTATCTAGTTGAGTAGTCCTATTGGAGCCACATTGGAGCCCATGATCTTCCCCTACACCAAATACCATGTGGTTGTAGTTTGCCAAATTGTGGCCTTGATGACATGGATTTTTTGTAAGATGATATATGTCAGTGGTTGTTTGAGTAGTCCTATTCGAGCGCATTTTCTTCTCCTACATTAATGGTGTTGACCTAAGCCCATTAAAATCCATCACGTCCATGTTAACTACACCTCCTAGTGTGTTATGTCCCAAATAGTTCCCTGTGATTTGATATTTTAAGTGTCCTACACTAGAATCATGACTAGGTGATAGTGAAATATTCCCATGTGATAGACACTTTGGTACACTAATAGCATGAAAATATGGGAATAGAGGGTTTTGGGAATGAGGAAATTCCTCCACAACAATGAAAATCTATCATTCAAGGAGAAATAAGTCACATAGGGATTGCATTTGGGGGAAGATTGTCACATTTGTAAATCTTTATATAGCTCCTCAAAGTAGTCAACCTCCTTATCCTCCATCAACTGATATAACTTACCTAGACTTCAGAACTAGGCCATAAATTTAAACCCTAGTTTCTATTCACCTATAACTTTTTCTTATTTGATCCATTTTTAAAATAATTTATACACTACACTAGTATAGATAGAAATCTACAATCTCTTACACACATATATTTTATAAAATAAGTATTTTATTATTATTTAAGAAAAAGAAAAAAACTAAGTTGCAACCTGCTCTCACTTATATATAATAACTTTTTATTTTGAGTATTATTAAATTTTGCAAGTAATGAAAGTATTCTTCAAATTTTGATATTATTGAATTTTCATTTTCATTTTTATTAAATTTCTCTTAAGTGTCTTAAACGACAACATTTTTTTCTAGAAGAAAAATAGTTGTTCCTTGTTATCCAATATTGAATCAAATGTAACTGGTTACATCTCATGATATTGAATATCAACACAGTGCCGAGTCAAAGGGATGATCTCATGTGCTTACAATGCCTAACTATAAGAGAAAGAAGATACACATAATTCACCATCCATCATCCTACATAAAAAAGATGTAAGAGCTATCCATATGTGTCCATAGAGGAGATAGAAAGAGACCAGATAAGTTTATCAAAGGAGGTGCTCAAGGAAGAGTGCTAATATCAAACCCTCAAAGGTTACCAATTTCAACCATATGTATCCAAAATGATACTCAAAATAAATCAAGCATCCATACTCTATATAACCAAAATGGTTCATGGAGTAGAATGAACAAGTTCATCTTTAGAATAGTTGAAGATTATCTTCCCCAATAACTAATCCTTCATAGTATTCTATGAAGGATAGAAGGCCAGTTGCCATGGGGATCACTTCCTTGGATAAACTATATGCCCTCTCATTGTGTTCTCTATAGACATGCTAAAATTCTAACATGAGAAAGTAAGCTTTGACTCTAACAATAATGTGGCACCAGGCATCCAAATCGAGGGTTGAGAGTGTTGCCTTTTCATTTTCCCAATTAATTCTGACATATGTGTTGAGACTCGAAAATTTCATATTTCCATCCACTTTATCTCCTGCTATTCCTCACATTTCATCGTCCCATTAACCTTTTATCATACCATTTCCATACATATATGTGGGCTTCACCTTATTATTTCCACTTTATTCATTTTAGTATTATAAGTGAATTTATGATTAAAATATTAGAAATTAAACATGTTTTTTACTAATATCTCAAATATGGGTGAGCTTTGTAATATGTAGGAATATGTGAAGGATTAATTCAAGAAAGGACTTCTCGAATATCTCCTCCACCATTTCAAGGAGATAATTATTCAAGCTAATTCTAATGAGAAGATCATGAAGATTTGGTTGGCATATCTTATTTAGGATTTATGAGAGACATGTGGAGAATTTGTGAGAGACATGCGGAGGATTTGAAGGGATCATATATGGTATTAATAGGAAAGTAGTTGAATGGTTGAGTGAATAGTGGATGTGTCATTATGAGATGGTTATCTCCTTCATGTATAAAAGAGAGTGATCTCTCTTCATTTTCATTAATCAGATATAGAATCATAGGATATAGATCAGAGATAGATAGTAGATTGTAGAAGTTAGTCTTGACTTTGTAATATGGAGAAGGGAATTCTTAGATTTTGTTCATAATATTGGCTTTGATGCTTTCATGATTTGTCATTGATTCTTGTGATGTAAATTAAGATTTATGTATTATTAATGTGAGCTCACATGTGTTGTCTTGTTTCTCTTCATATGTTGTCTTTCTTTTATGAAATTTACTTTCAACTATGTGTTTCATCTTCCAACATTAGTTTAGCAATTGCTTGTTTCAGCTTAAGGGGGGTTAGATTAGCTCAATTTCGCTTCAATCCTGCATATACTTTGCATGTGCTTCGTAATCCTATGAACCTCGAATTGACAAATTAAATGGATGAGAAAATACTACAACGGAATTAAAACGACATTAATGCGTCCCAACATTTTGGCGTCATTGCTGGGGAGGCACGATGGATTGAAGTTTAGTTTGATTTCCTGCAAGTGTACACTAGAGTGTGAATTTCAATTTCTACTAAGAGTGTTTCAATTCTACAAGTGTGAATTTTAATTTCAGCAAGAGTGTTTTTTTCGCAACTGTGAAGAGTAATTGTTTTTTGTACAGAGTGTTTTTTTTAATTTGTTTCAACAAGAGTGTTTATTTAAATTTTTCATTAAGATTTGGGTGCCGTAAGAATCCCTTTTTCAAAATGATTTAACAATGAGTTTAATCTTGGAACAGCTCACTCAGATCCTTGCAAAAGTAGGGATCTCTTCTTCTCATGAAGAAGAGATCCTGAAAGTAGTCAAGAGCTTAATTACTCCTCCAGCAATGAACAAGGAATCAACATACGAAGAATCCTACACATCTGATGATGAAAAATCATGCGAACAAGAGATCAAGGAGGACCACAAGGAGTTGCAGCATGATCTGAGGAGTGAAAACTATGCCTACGAAATCCCTATCGAACAATGGTTTCAAGCGAGTACAAGGTTAGAACAATTTGTTTTTCTTTTTTTCTAGATAATTCATAGTCACAGCAATTGATTTTACACATTTCTATTTATCCTCATCTTCTATTTGCAGAATTCACATTGAACATATTCTTATTGTTGTTACGTGAATGGCTACACTGGATATTTAACTACACGTAATTTTTTTCTAATTCCCAATTAGCATATACTAGGTAGGATTCTATTCAGTTTTTACTTTTAGAATAAGTTTGCTGTCCTCCGCGCTTCGTGCAATCACGAGGATCAAAACGTAGGATGTTTAAGTAGGATGTTTTCTAAATTTTTCAGGAAAGAATAAATTAATGTTTTCAACATACCTAATCGATTTTATAT
This sequence comes from Pseudotsuga menziesii, assembly GCA_001517045.1. Taxonomy (NCBI): domain Eukaryota; kingdom Viridiplantae; phylum Streptophyta; class Pinopsida; order Pinales; family Pinaceae; genus Pseudotsuga; species Pseudotsuga menziesii. Next base: position 700,507 of record LPNX010388691.1, on the reverse strand, counting down.
TTATTTTGAAAATCATTATCTCCATTTTCTAAAAAAAAAATCGATTTGTAACTTAAAACTAGCCTACAATTTATGTGGCAAATTCATTCTAAACTAAAACAAGCAGTCGCTGAAAAATTATAAGAGTTGCAACTCAAGGATGAAACAACACAAATCCAAGCTGAAACATGCCCAAACAACAGCTGAACCACAGCAACTGAAACACATGGTTGGAGTCACAGCCATCTATTTTCCTTTGTCCTTAAATCTAAATCTACAGCAAAACAATAACAATAGAAGTGATAAACATGAATTTTCTGATTAATTGGGATCCGTAGCTAACATAAAAATATATATGTCGGTCTTCTGATTTGCAATTATGTGCTCCTATATTCCTTTGGAGTATGCAGTTCCAAGAGAAAATTCCTCCATAAAGTTGAAAGCTTGATGGTGGTTGGCACATTCATAACCAAGAGTCGTGGGCATACTCGAATGATCCTTTATGGCGGTTTTGACTTCCTAAGACTTTACGATTTGATTCATGATTTGATTCATCCCATAAGAAAACAATTTATTTCAGGAAACCAGATGCGATTTCTATCACAAATTACCTGGGACGATCGAGTGATAAGATATACCTTCTACCGGATTGACTTTCCTTTCTTATTTTGGCGATCTCACTATCGATTGTTTCTCCCATATTAAATTGTCCTTCCACCAATCATGCGACCATTTCGATGCATAAAATTTATGGGGGGTCATTTGGAAAATCAAATCAATAAATAGATATATTGTTATGCCTACCTAACTCAGCTAAAATGGAGAAGGATGGGATTATCCTGTCGGAAGTTGAGGAATTGCTACATTCCATTATGTGTTCAACGATATGATATTTTCCTGCCGAGAGTTGATGGATTTTGTTCTTATCTATATTTTACGTATTGATTACAACTCGTGCAAATCATCGAGGGATGGGATTCCAATTCCATGAAATCACCTGTAGGCTAAATTAGCGCTAGTGTGGTATCCAAAATTGATCTATGCCATCTATTTGTTGCCAGGTCATAACGCGTCGTGCACAATTGAGATGGATGCTTCCTTTAATTATGAGTCTCAATAGCTGCGCCTAGACCAAGATCCAAGCACGCAATCTCTATAGGTATCATGTTCCATTTCTGCTATATTCCATTTCATGTTATCATGTTCCATTTATGCTATATTTGTGTTGCTGATGCAAACACTAGCTCTAAGATCGAACCGATGATTGGGAGATTGATAGAAAATTGTTGAAGACTGATTACAAAGTGGCGTATGTTTCTTATGATGACTTGTATAGAGGCACTTATTGTAGTCAATATGTTGCTATTAAATTTCTTAAGTCTAAAAGTTTAGATGCAATTTTGCGTCATGAATTTGCAATACAATCTTAGAGTGGAGTGATGACTGCTGAGACAGGAACATATCGGTGGATGGATCCTGAGGTGATAAAGCACAAACCATACGATCGAAAATCCAATGTATTCAGTTTTGGAATTGTTCTTTGGGAACTTCTAACAGGGAAGCCTCTAGATGATTACCTAATGCCATTACAAGTAGTTGTGGGTGTTGTTCAAAAGGGTTTGTAGCCCATACTTAAGCATACACATCCCACAACAATGACAACATCTCCAACTAATTCAATGCCTCCAACACTTTAAACATGGTCTTTAGCGAGTAACCTAGCAAACTTTGAAAAGATATTAAGGCTCAACTGTGCTCCAATAAATGAAGAGAATGGAGTTGTTACATTAATCACATTGTGACAATGGAATGCATTACACCAGTATTAAATGATGCATGCCCACAATCTTAATCAAATGTTTTCCATGGAAGGATTTCTCCCAAGAATCACAGATCTTAGCATCTCAACATCCCAAGAATCATAGATCTCGGCATGACAACCAGTCTCCTCTACTCAGCTGGACCATAGAGTCTTGTAAGCCCTCCAATTACATAGACTCCACCCACTTCAGTTTTCCTCAGCGTCGTAGGGCCGTTGAGCTACTCTCTGACCCACAAAGAATCCTCCAAATTCTCCCTCACAACGTGGTCAGCTGAGTATTCATTCCCTTAGAAATTAGTAGTTGTCCTTCTTGGACTCCAGAAACCTCTTTTAATTTTAGTACTATGTCAACAGAATTGGCCACTTTCAGTTTTAATATGCCAACACAACCAGTTGTTGCTAAGCCTCCTAAATATACAAATATAATCGTGGTCGATGGTATTGGAAAAGTTGATGTAGGATAACTATTGAAAATCCCAAGTGACCGACTGGAAGTTGCCTTCGATGTGAAGATGAGGGTGATCGCTTATTCGAAATTAGTCATTCAAAGGGTAGGTGATGGAATCCCTTTTTTACCTACAATTTGTTTATCAAAATATGATTAAGAATGAGTTGGATGAATAAATCGAGATGAATACCATGTGAAGAAGAAATGATTGGTTCAATTCAGATGTTGTTCTGTTCACCCAACATTGAGAGGTCTCATTCCCATGGAGCTATCCACACACTCCAAATCACCTATTATTAGAGGATTCATGATTTTTAATGAGAGGCGTCCTATTATGATTGGTCGATGATGATTTTTCATTTAACAACCCTTTTTCACAGGAGTTGCATTCAAGACTGAAATTTTGGTTGAGCGGTTGCTCACGCCCATCTATGATTTGTTGTCCCATCTCCGTTAATATAAATCACATTTTGGAGGGGTAGAGGAGAGCTCTTTAAATTAACCTATATTGTAGTCACCCAATCATCGATGTCACTCAATCGACCGCTATAGGGGGAAACTACTTTGATTCCACCATAAATTAACATTGACACAGTTTCTGTGACATGGATTATGTGAATGGCTTTCTATAAACACGGTTTTTATGTGCTGTGAATGGATGACTTATGTGGTTGGAATGTCAACCTCATGTTCCCACTGGAATTAGGCCATAGAAATACTCATCAGTCAACATGCTAAGATTCTTCATCCATGCATCAATATTCCTCATTTATCCATCATGCAATAGTAGTGAATATTAGGATGAGAAACACAAAGCAATTACATGTTGTTCGCTATTTTACATGTTCTATCTATTACCCAGTGAGACCAAATTCACTACTATGAGAAGTTTATAGATCAAGCTATGATAGATCATCAAGTTAAGTATAAAGATGAGTAATTTGTAGTGAGCAAATTGCAATCAATCACCCAGGAGATAGTCTGAATATGGATGGCATCAACAAAACGTGATCCTTATGCCATTTCAAAAAAAATTGGATCCTTACACTGAATTGCAGGGAGAGCAAGTGCTTGCTTATGATTTTTGTTGAATCAGTTGAAGATTTTCTCAGTATCTTAGAAATTCAATTTGCGCATCACTTGTTAGATCAATCTACATTTTTAGATCAATATATCACGCTTCACCAGCCTTATTGTTTTTGGATAATTATTCATGTAAATCCTGTAGCAATTTGGATGGGTTTGCTGAATGTGAAGAGTGGCTAAGAGCACATGGTGCTATACTGATCATTGACAAGGGTACTGGATAACTGTAGCTCAATACAAAGGATGAAGCACCAAATATTTTTATGCCTGAAATTTTCCACACGGTGATACTTATCTTGCTATAATACATGTTCCCTTGCCTTTTCTAGATTTTATTATTAGTGGAACATACTATTGTAATCACTCAAGCTTATGGAAAAGTCGATGGTTCTCGATATCTACTGGCGATCACACAATTTCATGTGAACACACCACAACTTGACAATGAACACTATGTACCAAAAGAGATTGTGATCGCAGAAGAAAGTGGATCAGTCTTAACACCACAAAAAGGAGGAAGTCACCGAGAGTTTCTTGTATGATTGCATGCACGAGGATGAAAAATAAAGAGGATAACACAGAACCGCGGACAGGAGAAATCGATACTTATGGGGCAGGTATGCATTTATTTTATATTAACGATGGTTTATGCAGGATCCAATAGGTGTTGCAGCTAGCTGTTGAAGCCGGGTGTTGTAGCTCGTTGTTGTAGTCGGTTGTCGCAGCTAGCTGTTGCAGCCGGTTGTTGCAGCTCGCTGTCACAGCTGGTTGTTGCAGTCGCTTGTCCCAACTATGTGGTGTTGCAGCTGGTTGTCGCAATTGACTGTTACAGCTATTAAAATTTTTAAATTTTAAATGTTTTGTTAAAGAGCCGAGACATTAATGTTGAATGCCCAGGAACACACATCAGATAAATTTAATCTTGAGTGTTTTTGCCATTTTTATTTGTGTTGTAAAAATAAAACAAAAACAAGAAAAATACATAAAATTATAAAAATTATTTCTTTTGTTTTATAAAAAGAAATCAATAAAAAATAATTTTTGCAAAAGAAAATAAAAGTAAAAATAAAAATATATATAAACATCACAAAAAATTAAAAAAATAAAAACAACCAAAACAAAAATAAAGTTGCAAATGGGCGTTTTTTATTTTACCTGGAATTGCTTTTATGATTAACGCTAAAAAAAATTTCTTCAAGTCACTTCAAGCAACAATCAATGACGAACCAGGAGCGCAATGGAAACAGGTATAACACATTTTATCTATTCCTGACATTTTCTTTGCAACTTATGTACTTCTTTTCGCCTGATATGTTTTCTTTTACAAACTTCTCACAATTTTCATGCTAGGTTGCATGAGGACATGCAACCAGATCAGTTGGGGAGGGGGAACTATATTCAAAACATATTTTCATGTAGGAATTTGTACTGAGTTTGTTTCAGGTTCAAAGATGATCGCATTTTGCTACTAAAGTGATTTTTCAAGAATCACAAAACTTTTGAGAATCATGCTTTGATAGACAGCCTTAAGGGGCTGTTAATCATGAAATTTGTTGATAAACATCATAACATTGGTTGTTACATAGAAACCATTCATAAACTCATTTGCATCATGATTTTTTATCCATATTTCTCCTTCAGAGCACCTTCATCATCCATGTCTTGAAGTCCACTTTCCATCTCTTTATCTGTCATGACTTCACACATGCCTATCTTTCTGAGTTGCATACATCCCTTTATCTTTTTCAGTTCATTTTTCCTTCTGAATAAAACCAGCTCCCTTTCCATGACTACATAGCCTTGCCATATCCACTACTTAACTGTGAGATCTTTTCACTTATAGTCCTACGAATCTTTTTATACCAACTCACGTTGACTGATGTGGGATTCCTTGAGGCCCACCTTTGAACAAGTCTTTCCCATCAACTTAGCACCTCATCTAGGATATAGACTAGAGTTCATTTTGAGTACTTGGAGGCTTGCATGCCTTAATGGCAAGTTCTCTCACTGACAATCATAAGCATTCATTAATGTCCCTTCATCGCCATATCTTACAAGTGGCTCGACATCAACACGTCTATTCGCACTTTGCAAGATGTACTTGGGTACCTTGGCACTCATTTAGATCATTGGTGAGTTGCCTCACATTGGTTAACGACATTCATTAATGGCCAGTAATCCAATGATTTCATTTCATGCTCGACATCGACACATTTATTCGCATGACTAGAATTGTACCATTGGGTTTTGTAGCAAGTGAAGACTATACATTCTTTCTCATGACTCCATAAGCAGTTGCAGAAACATGACTTCAGATCTATGAGTGTACCACAGTTCCATTTTCTACCTTTCACATTTTCCATTATTGATCAGCAGCAGTTCAGATTCCTCCACTTCATAGTATAGCAGTTCCAGTAGTTACAGCCGCAGGAACATTTACAGATGCATTTTTATCCTGCAACCGTGACATATTCTCCATGATTTATTAGCAATAGTTTTGATTCCTTCACTTCCCATGATCCAACAGTTATAGCCGCAGTAGCAGTGACACATTCCACGATCTAGCAGCATCAGCTACATTCATATTGCATCATTCATCTACTTTTTAGGTAAGTGGGGGTATGTTGTTTTCTAAACTTTAATCATGAAATTCCTTACATGCTAACAATGAATAATTTGGAAAATTTCCTCACCATGCTCCATTTATTTCACATCCCATTCTAGGTTGCATGAGGACATGCAACTACATCAGGTGGGGAGGGGGAACTATATTCAATACATACTCACTACTATCATTCCATTCTTTTCACCATCATCACCCATTTTTCATCTCATTTACCATTCACCAGCATTTCTTTTCTGACAAATCCTCTGTTGCACTTTGCTTTATACACATTGATATTGGAATGATTCATAAAGACAAAGAAAAGGATTTCTCATGCACACTGATGCTTTCTATGCACATTAATAACTTATCATTTCCAGTGAGTGTATGGATAAATTTGTATTGCAGCTAGAAAATAAATAATGAAATGAATGTTGTTAACACAAGAACCAACATTCTTTGTATTCATGGTTGTCACACAAGAACCAACCATAAGGAAAATGTTAGTTGTTACTCATGCATTTCACATCATGAAATGAATGTTGTTAACACAAGAACCAACATTCTTTATATTCATGGTTGTCACACAAGAACCAACCATAAGGAAATTCCAGTTGTTACTCATGTATTTCACACCCTGGAAACATTCATTGTTAAAAAGACATCATCAATCAAATCCAAGTTCAAATGCCAAAAGTTCTTGAGAATATCCATACACGGTTACATGAGGACATGCAACAAGCTCAGTTGGGGAGTATGTTGAGACTCAGAAATTTCATATTTTCATCCATTTTATCTCCCGCTATTCCTCACATTTCATCGTCCCATTAACCTTTTATCATACCATTTCCATACATATATGTGGGTTTCACCTTATTATTTCCACTTTATTCATTTTAGTATTATAAGTGAATTTATTATTAAAATATTAGAAATTAAACATGTTTTTAACTAATATCTCAAATATGGGTGAGCTTTGTAATATGTAGGAATATTTGAAGGATTAATTCAAGAAAGGACTTCTCAAATATCTCCTCCACCATTTCAAGGAGATAATTATTCAATCTAATTCTAATGAGAATATCATGAAGATTTGGTTGGCATATCCTATTTAGGATTTATGAGAGACATGTGGAGAATTTGTGAGAGACATGTGGAGGATTTGAAGGGATCATATCTTGTAATAATAGGAAAGTAGTTGAGTGGTTGAGTGAATAGTGGATCAGTCATTATGAGATGGTTATCTCCTTCATGTATAAAAGAGAGTGCTCTCTCTTCATTTTCATTAATCAGATATAGAATCATAGGATATAGATCAGAGATAGATAGTATATTGTAGAAGTTAGTCTTGACTTTGTAATATGGAGAAGGGAACTCTTAGATTTTGTTCATAATATTGGATTTGATGCTTTCATGATTTGTCATTGATTCTTGTGATGTAAATTAAGATTTATTTATTGTTAATGTGAGCTCACATGTGTTTTCTTGTTGCTCTTCATATGTTGTCTTTCTTTTATGCAATTTACTTTCAGCCATGTGTTTCATATTCCAGCATTAGTTTAGTAATTGCTTGTTTCAGCTTAAGGGGGGTTAGATTAGCTCCGTTTCACTTCAGTCCTTCATATACTTTGCATGTGCTTCGTAAGCCTACGAACCTCGTATTGACAAATTAAATGGCTGAGAAAATACTACAATGGAATTAAAACGACATTAATTCGGCCCAACAATATGAGTCCTCATAAACATGGAGAGTGGGGATTCCAATATCTTTCAAAAAGTACATAAGAGCCCAAAGATCCAAAAGTTCAGCTCTGGTGTTGGTGCTAAGCCCACACCCCATCTTGATACAAAAAAAGTGTGACTAACTGATCAACAACTATATACCAACACCTCCAATTCGTATTCGCAACAACACCATAAAAAATATGAAGGATAAGATAAGACAGGGCAGTGCCAATCTTTCTAAGCCTTGATTTTATGTTAAATACCATAGGATAGGAGTTAATTTGATCCATGACTTTGTAGCAGAGAGGAATTAGCTCAGGTCTTTTATCTTCAAATATGCAAAGGTTTCGAGAGATCCACAAGTTCCAGATGAATAATAAGGGAATATATAGGAGTAATTTCTCCCTTTAAAACCAATCTTAAATATTTCCCAATAATTTATATCATCCCATACCAAAACACAGTTAAATTTCCTGTGCGAAAAATTGATGGTATCCCGAGCAAAGGAACAATCAACGAAGAGATGGTTGATAGATTCTTCTGTAGTTCTACAAAGGATGCATCTATTGGGCCCATACCATCCTTTTTTACTCAAATTTTCCAAGTTATTAATGTGAGTCTTAATGCACAACCACACAAAACATTTTATTTTGAAAGGAACATTACAACACCAAAGCCGGGTATGAGATCTGACTGGTGAAGGAGGCAACAATGATGAGACAATGAGATCATAGGCAAAGATGGCTGAGATAGAGCCTGAAACCTTATTGTGCATCCATAGAAGAGTGTCCTTAGTATCCTTTAATCTAATGCCTCCATGAGCTAACCCTTTAACATAATCAGTCCATTGAACAACCCAGATACCCCTAAGATCCAAATCAGTTGCTGATAACCATTAATATTGATAGTTAGCATTAGGATCCATATTTCAAACCTGGTGTTGCAGCTACAACTGTTTTGCCCCAAATTTCTTAAATTTTTGCCCCCCCCCCCTCATGATTTAGCGTTGTTTTTAATCGTTGGATCCTTTAACCTTTTTGGTCGTGCTTTAATTTTGGATTATTTTCGGAGAGGGACTCTCATCCTGTTTCAGAAATTGTTTGTGTTGGAAATCGTTGCGGGTCGCAGATGTTGAAGTTTAGTTCTTGTTAGTCAAAGATGAGTCAGGTCAAGTGTTCTTTGAAAAACGTTGTTTCGAAGGTGAAACAGTTTCACTCGTTACCGAATTTTAAAAGTTTTATCACTTAGCACTTGTATTTCTCAGTTTGATTGGAGGCTCTTGTCTGTTTTTCTTTCACCATTGTGGCTCCCGAATCGGCTAAAGACCCAATGTGTAAGCGCTCCGCCTGTCGATGCATGTCACATGTCCGAAGTTTTTTCTCTTCCGTCGTTGTGGCTCCCAAAGCAACTAAGCACCCAAAGTCAATGTCTTTCCAATTGTCGATCGAGAGCTTTCCCGCCCACAACTTAGGTATTAACTCTTCCGACGTTGATGTGCTTAAGTGTTTCGCTGTACCCGTCACCTGTTAGGATCCGCCGTTGCGGCTGTGAATGGTCTACCCCGTTGATGTTAGTGTCTAGGCCACCGATGAGTTTTTGTTTTCCATCGTTGGTTTTTTCTCTTGAACCCGTAGGTGAACGAGATAGTGGTTCTAGCGTTTGTTAAGCTTCATGACAGTTATGCACATGATCTTTCTTGTTGAATTTTATTTTAGAATATAACCCCAATAAATGATGCACAGTAATTAATTGCAGGGATTGTTGATATTACCACGGCACAATAAACATAGCTGAGCAGTGTTGACAAAGAATGAACCGAAATCGACAAGATCGCAAGGAGGACAAGCGAAGCTGAAGACAAAAAATGAATAGTGACAAAGGGCATAGACCTGAAAGATATGTCCGTTAATAGTCAGATCATGAATGTGTACAGAAAGATAAAGAGAATGGATTCAAAACGTTTGAGGAGACTGAAAGGTCACACGTTTGGGGGCAGCCCAAACGATCTGCTATTGTAGTTTAAATATTTGAAAGTTAGAACTTACTGGGGCTTTTTCCCTCTCAAAAACTTGTAAACTATTCCTTGTAAGAGGAACTATTTCGTTTTACAAACGAGAGACTGCAAATTTTGCCTGTTGGAGAAAGTGCTATGTGGAATGTATCAATGTGATTAAATGAGCAATGTTGAATGTGAACTATTTCATTTTCAACTGTGTCTCATTAGCTGTAAGAGCGTTCTAACTTCCTGAACCTATGTTCTTGTCTGAATGATCTTCAGTACATTTATCATGTTTTTCCACTATGATCAATGGGAGTTTAACTGTTGATGAGCTATCTTATCATGTATACTTTTATTCATGTTTATATGTTTGGTTGTAAGAACAGCTATCTGTGATTTTCCATAACACATGGACAATGATGCATTACTCATGAATTAATATCCCGCTCTTTAGAGATAGTTTAGTTAGCTTTACTTTATTGCTACATATATGATTTAGATGCTTGTGAGTTATAAGATGAGAGGTAAGAACCTATGCATCACATTGTGACTACTCTTTGCATCTTTATCACCCTGCATTGTTAATTAGGCACGTGCATATCATACACTAAGTCAAAAATACAAAAACATACACGGTGGACCGGGCTGCAACCGGTAAAACCTTTGTTTTGTTACTTGACCTACGGTAGCCGGACTGCAAACTAGACGGATTCCCTACACCAAACAGTCACGGGCTAGTTGGGAACGTTGACTGGGGAGAATCCCTTGATGTTGTTTCCTGTGAATTTCCAGGCCTCAACAGTTTCTGGCGCTAGAAGGAGGGCCGCCAGTGCATGGCTGACCGAGGAAACTCGTTTTCCTGAGATTATTCCACCAATAACAGTTCTGAAAGCAGTGGGATTCATAATCCAATTCTAGAAGAAAGGAGTAGAGAAAATTTGTTTTCTGTTAACAAGGAGGTTGTTAATAATATGAGAAGACACACCAAGGCATATGTGAAGAAGATTGGAAGATTGCTGATCATCCCTGAATTGCCCAGAAGAGAATATAAAAGGAAATATCGTCCTATATTGGAAGACTCAGTGCTGGTTGGGGATTAGGAAGAACTTGTAGAAACAGCCTTACAGGAAGTTGTACTGCCTTTGAACCAAGAAGGTCCCAATAGCCCTCACAGTTCTCATGTTCACACTCCTGTTCGTTCACCTCCTCACTCTCCAACCCACCGAATCCACCACCTGCCTGGAGAGCCAGATCACCTTTAAACCTAACACCTCCGTTACATGATTTACCTCAATCCTTTGAAAATATACTGCCCAAATTCAACCCAAGTGAGAAGATACTAGTAGATGACCACATGCAAAGCTTTTACTTGGCCATAGAAGGGTTAAGGGTGGGGGAGCATGAGGATGTAGTTTGTAGACTTTTTCTACACACCTTTAAAGGAGATGCAGCATCATGGTATTTTGGGTTGCCTGCAAAATCTATCCCCGATTGGGATACCTTCGAGAGAATCTTTAGAAGTAAGTATGTGACTCAAAAGACTCATGCTGCCCTCATGAAAGGACTATGCGCCTTGAAGAAAGAGAGAAAGGAGAAGGTGCACAGCTTTACTCAAAGATTTGTAGCATACCTCAAGAATTTTTCTGAAGCTGACAAACCTTCAGATAAAGTCCTGATTGAATATTATACTTCGGCTTTAGGACCCGAGCTGGCCATGTTTGCCAAAATAAAGGCCAAGCCCACATTGGCAGAGATGTATGAGGAGGCAGAAAAGGTAGAGGCTGAAAGAGAAAGTATTGAAGACTATCCAGAACGATCAAGAGAGAAAAGTGTGGGAAGGAAAGCATTGTTGTTCGCTAAGCCTAAGGAAGAACAATCACCAGATTTTGAGAGTATGGAAAAAATGATGCAGAAGCTTTCCAATAGGATCATAGACTTGGAGAAAGAGAAGGAAACTCAAAAGTTCTACAAGCCCTATTACAAGAAAAGAGAGGATAACAATCAGTCCCAACCTCCTCCACACAATTCTGCATCTATGAATTTAACAGAGGTAGGCATGGACAATTTTTGCACTTTCCATCAACAACCACACTTTGAAAAGAATTGTCCTCAATGGATAAACTCGATGACGTTGGTTATGAATCAAATGTTGGATTCTAAATTAACAGAAGATGGAGATGAAGAAAGAAAAGAGAGTACCACTTCAACGAAGGAACAAGAAGAAGAAACCATGGTTTTGTGGAATTATGTTTCATTATTTGATGTTGAAGAGGAAAAGAATCGGGGCTACAAGGACGTCATGGAAACCAACGTAACAACAAGGAGCCAAGGGTCGATTAAAGAAGACAGTCTCATACTCCCAAAGATCAAAAGGCTGCAGAAAAATGTTAAGAAATTTCAAAATAATTCTGCAGCTGATAAAATTCCTGAATTCACCATTACCAGCCAAGATCCTAGGCAAAATGATACACTGGACAATCCCAATGAAGAAACAATGAATGCTGATAAACCGCACCCCATTGAACTACAGATGGATTATGACATCATGGAAGATATAAAGAAGGTAAAGGCGAATGTTTCACTATTTGAAATGTGTAAAGTGCCACAGCAAAAGGAAAGACTGTTGAAATCACTTGAAGCATCGGATGAGAGGCTGCCCGCTAACAATCGGCCTAAAGAGGAAGAAGAAATTGGAGAAACCAGCATTGGAGGTAAGTCTAAGAGCAAAAATCCACCTTTCCTCCTCACTTTTGAAATTTTTAATCACAACATACATAATTTCTTAGTAGACTCAGGGGCATCGGTTAACGTTATGCCAATATCAGTCTGTAAAAGGATAAATGGGCAGCCTAAGCCATCCACGTGGAGGGTTGTTCAGTTGGACAAGACAGATGTAAAGGTAATTGGTGAGATGGAGGATGTCCTAGTACGCCTGCCGTCAAATGATAAAGTGTGCCAAGTCATTGATATCGTGGTGGCCAATATACCAGATGCTTATGGGCTTGTCTTAGTAGAGATTGGTCAGCAAAACTAAACGGATATTTTGCCTCTAATTGGTCACATCTGTGGCTGTCGTATAAAGGAAGTCCGAACCAAATTAAGATTTTGAGGGAGCCTCACATGAAATACAATGTTACTCGGCTTGAGGAGAAGAATGAACCAGTGGATTCTGTGTTGGGAAATTATTTTATTGAGTTGGAACTAGGAAATTACCAAGCAGAAGAAGCCAGCAACATGTCAGACACCCAGCCTGATCCCCTTCGATTCTCATAGGCTGATGAAATCGACTGTAAAATAGTAGACTTAGCAGTAGGAGTAGATTCTCATGCAATAGTTAGCGATTTCTATACATTGTTTTTTTATGGATCTAAGACATTAGAAGGGTCAGGGGTCAGTTGTGACCTGATCGACCCCAAGAATAATAAACATTTTCTTTCATGTAGATTATAGTTTGAATGTACAAATAACACGGCTGGGTATGAAGCGCTGGTGCAGGGTTTAAGTGTTGATGTATATGTAACTTCGGAATGTATTCTTCTATGTATCTTATGTATTGTAACTCGATGTTTATTCCGGGATGTTTCTATTATGTATTTGAGTCATGTGGTCATGCCCCGCTGTTCCTATCGGGAGGATTAATAATGTAAACAAGTCATATCAAGTCATTAGGTAAGTCCCCACAGTTTAGGGGCACTTGAGTTATTATACACTAATTAAGGTGTAGGCTCGAGTAGTAATTATTAGGTCGAGCCTATGTGTGAAATGGTAATTCAAGTGAAAGGACTAATATAAATAGAGAGTGTGAGTCTCTCTATTTATCACGTGAATTACATCACTTGCTCTCTCAAGTGTGGCGCACCTTTGGAGAAGGAAATACTTTGGCTTGACAGAAGACAGAAGGCTGCTGTTGTGTTGGGAGGTCATCTTACTGTTTTGGGTTTCACATCTTGTGGTGATACTATCTTAGAGGAAGTTGAGGGGTTTTCTCCATTTATGGTTTCCCCTATCAAAACTCTTTGTGTCTCTTGTCTCATGTGATGTGCTTATGTTATTGCTGTGCTTGTTATTCTCTCAGTGAAAAGATCCTAACATAATGCTAGCTTAAATGTTGAAAAAATAACATGGTATCAGAGCTAACCTGAGAAGAAGACATTGTATAGCTACAAGAACTAGGGCTTCCTATTTTGTGGATCTTCCTCCACATATTTTCAGCAAAAGTATGCTAGGATGACTCTCCATTGAAGGGTGCATCTTTCTGTCGATGCGGAATTCAATTTCAAGCATTTTCAGTTTCGATGCGGAAATTAGGGCTTTCTACAAAAGAGGAATTTTTGAGTGAGACCAGCATAGGATTTTTCTCCTCATCAAAAATGAAGTTTAGAGACCTGGATCAAGAAATTTGGTTGGGTGAAACTCCAGGAAAGTCAAACCCTAGTTTGACCCTGAGCTAGGAGAAACCCTAAATACTAAAACTGCTAAGTTTTGGTAAAATCGCTATATTCAGAGATTGGAGAAGTCTCAAAAGCTGAAAATTATAGGGGCTGAAGATGACATCCTGATGAACACTGTGTCCAAATATCAGCCTCATATTCGCTATATTTTTGGAGATATGATCTCTCCACGTTAGGGTTCCAGCCTCTTCCAGAAATCATCCATAAACAGGACACCTGGTGAGAATTGCAATATATTGGGTTATAGAGGTCCAAATGGAATTTATGAAAATTTTACAGAAAGGGCGCGGACTTTAACTTCTGTGGTATAAATATCAGACTCAGAAGATGAACCAGTGACATGTGTCATGCCGTACAACTTCGCTGTTCGGAACAGTCCTGTAACAGGCCACCTTGGTAAAAGGATCATAAATAAAAAATGGTGAAACAAATTCCGATGAAAACTATGGTGTTGGATCAGGGACATGCGAGGTTACCTCAGTGAGAAATTTCAGATATAGAGGATTAGTAATTTCGGAGATATCACAGAAACAGTAACAGGAATTTCTGCAGAAGAAATCAGAAAATTAGGGCTTCCTGTTCCGGGAGTTTCCCTCCATTGTTTTCAGAAAAGGAGTACATTGGACAGCTCCATTTGAAGAGATCTATCTGTTCATCCAATCAGATCTGAAAGATTCCAAGTTTTGAAAATTAGGGTTTCTATGACAAACCCTAGATCAACGAACTCCGAGACAAGGATGGACACCTCAAATCGGTAAGATCTAATCCTTTGCTATTTCCATTTGAGGTTCTCATTTCAATATGATATATCACATCAGCTTGGTGACAAGCTTGGGGAAGTTGACAACTTCCAATCCTGGAAGTATATGATCCCTCTGAAGAAAATGGATTGGACACCTACATGAGTATGGAGGTTCCAGTTTCAGAGGGAGATGAGGCTAGAAGCCCTTCACAAAAAGAACTTGGTCAAGGCCAAGAAGAGCATGGTTGATTTAGTCACAGATCAACTTGTACCACAAGTGTCTTCCTTAAAGACACTGAATATGTTTTATTCCTTGACCAAGCTATTTGAAGGGAAGAATAGAAATTAGAACATGACATTAAGAAACCAGTTGAAGAATGTGAAGATCCAGAAATGTAGAGACCATGCAGTCATAAGAGTCTCTCAAATCAAGAACAACTTGAAGCATAAGTGAAGAATGCAGAAGTGGTGATGGCCACCTTGAATGGCCTCCCAGGATCGTGGAATTCATTCATTCAAGGAATGTGTTCCAGAAGGAAGTGATTACTTTCAGCAAACTTTGAGAAGAAGAAGAAGCTTGACTCATAAGAAGAGAAGAGAAGATGGGAGCAATTAAAGATCAAGCTCTCACCATCCAAAGAAGATCCCTCAAGCGATGAGGAATATGAAGAACTAAACTCTTGAAGAACTTCTTATCCACCTTAGCTTTTGGATAAGAAACGATGCTATTATGAATGAAGAAGACAATGAAGTTGAAGGCTCAAGAAGGAGTCTACCCTCAAAACAAATAAAGATAAGTATTCAATTGTCATTTCATGATATTGTTTTGTTATGCATTTGTTTATATTTAGTTATTGTATTATGCATGATAGGATGTTTGCATTAATGACAGAATACTACTAATATGCATGTGATGGGTAAGTAGCTCATGGGGCTATACAAATTCTCCATTGCTACTTATCTAGAATGAAACCTCTTTGCTGACATATTGGATTAGTGCACAATCTCAATGTTGTCCTGGTAGAGATGGAAGGCATCTAGAAAGTTTCAATGAGATATGGATGAATGTTGTATTGGCTAAAGTAGTTGCATGATCATATATTTATGCATAATTGTTTGCCAGTATAAATATTCCTTATGAAATGTTTCTAACCATACAATTGCACTTGACTTGTAGGAAATATCGCATACATAATCGCCTACAAGCAAAGAAGAATGAAGACTTGTTCCAAAGAACAAGTGATGACAGTTCAAAGACAAACAATAATATGACGAGTGCAGTGACATCATTGATGCAGAACCTTCCAGCCACCAAGAAGAAAGGGAAGATCAGTTCAAGAAGAATGATGTCTGGGTGTAGTATCGAGACCTGAAGAGAAGTTCATAGTTCCATCATGCAATAGATGGAAACATCGTGGGATACAAAGCAAGATTCGTAGCATGAGGCTTCTCATGAAGAGAAGGCATAGTCTACAAAGAAACATTTACAGCTAATAGAAGTGAAGTCACATGACATGCATAATCATGTGTGCAAATGAAAGAAGGCCTTGTACAAGTTCAAAAGACACCCATGGGATAACACATACATGATGAGCTTGATGAATATCTTAACCTTTTCTACAAGGTTGATAAGGGATGACAAGCTCCCAGATGGGTGCAAGATGAACTTTTGAAGAAGTTCAAGATAGAGGATCTTAGTATCCAGTGATCCTAGATGGATACTACTTGTCACTCCAGTACAAAATGTTTTAGTGCATAGAGTACGGAAGATAGAGGGAGTATGATGCTCCGCTTCAGAGGGAGTGATTGCAGAAGATCCTGAGGTTCGACATGGTACGACAGGATGGGTAGATTACTGATGATTCTAGGCTTTACTGAGAGTAAAGTGGATTTCAACCTTTGCTTCAAGGTTGAAGACAGAAGACCAGTGATGCTCCTATTATGTTCGATGCACTATTGTTCTAGGCATGGAGGTGTGGCAAAGTACAGATGGGATCTTCCTTGGACAAGGGAAGTATGCAGTAGAGATCCTGAAGAGATTCAGGATGATAGAATGCATCACCACACCTATGGCATCGAACATGAAGCTATTAAGTGATGCTTCATCAGAGACGGTTGATGCTACGATGTATCGTCAGATGATTGGATCCTTGATGTACCTGAGACCAGATATTTGCTTTGTTGAGAACACATTGAGACAGGTTCACCTGATGGTTGCAAAGCATGCAGGGGTACAGTTGATTATGGGCTCAAGGATGATGCGAATCAGAAGATTAACCTGGAGGGTTATGTTGATTCAGATTGGGCAGGCAGTGCCATCGATAGGAAGAGTACTTCAGGATGTTGCTTCAGTTTGGGATCATGTGTGATCTCTTGGTTTAGCAGGAAGCAATCCTGTGTGGCACTGAGTACAGCTGAAGCAGAGTATGTCGCAGCTTGTTCAGCTAGTTGTGAGGCAGTATGGCTGCGGAAGCTACTGTCTGATATATTTGATCTCCAGCTGGATGCTACCTGTATACATTGTGACAACCAGAGTTGCGTGAAGTTGTCAGAGAATCCAGTGTTCCATGACAGGTCGAAGCATATTGAGATCAAATATCACTATATCAGGGATATGGTGCAGAGAGGAGCATTGAAGCTCCTGTATGTTGCGACAGAGGAACAGATAGCTGATGTATTGATGAAGCCATTGGCTAGGCTGAAGTTTGAGTACTTCAAAGAGAGACTTGGTGTTCTCCAGATCGAGGCTTCCTCCCAAAGACAGTGATGAGATTCATAGCCATTCTGACATGGTGAGAGGATTGGTTCCTTCCATGGTCAGATGTAAGGGCTGAGCCATTCCATCATGGTGAGAGGATTGGTTCCTTCCATGACTGATATGAGTGCTGAGATGCATAGCCATTCTGATGAGCAGGTCAGATGTAAGGGCAGTGCCATTCTGTTCATGGCTAAAGGATTTAGTTCCTTCCATGTCAGATGTAAGTGTAGAAATCTCTTATCATGGTGATAGGATGTGTTCTTGTCTAGATAGGAGTCTTCCATCAGTGTGGGGATGTGTTCCCCTGGATGGGATTGTGCCTTTCTGACGAGGAGGTCAGATGTAAGTGCAGAAATCTCTTATCACGGTGATAGGATGTGTTCCTGTCTGGATAGGAGCCTTCCATCAGTGTGGGGATGTGTTCCCCTGGATGGGATTGTGCCTTTCTGACAAGGAGGTCAGATGTAAGTGCAGAAATCTCTTATCATGGTGATAGGATGTGTTCCTGTCTGGATAGGAGTCTCCCATCAGTGTGGGGATGTGTTCCCCTGGATGGGATTATGCCTTTCTGGCGAGTAGGTCAGATATAAGTGCAGAGCCATTTCACAGATGATAGTAGATGTGTCCTATCATACTAGTGAATGTGAGTGCTGGGCCTTTCTGATGTGATTGTAGTTTACTACATGATCAGATGTGAGTGTTGGGCGTGCCTTTCTAATGAGCAGGTCAGATGTAAGTGTTGGGCAAAGACCTACATGAGATTAGGCCTACAACCGGCATGAAATAGAGCTGGCTCTGTAGAACTTCCTATGACAAGATAGTACACACTTGATGATGACCAGTGGAGATCCAGATTGAGATATGATCTAGATCCAGTTATGATGACTCCGAGAGATCTAGATCGAGTGATGATCCAGATCCAGTAGTGATGATCCAGATCAAGAGATGATCCAGATCCTGTCCAGAGAGATGATCCAGATCGAGTGATGATCCAGATCCAGTCCAGTGATGTTGATCCAGATTGAGTGATGATCTAGATCTAGTGATGCCATTTTTTTTATGATCCAGATTGAGAGATGATCCAGATCCAGATGACTTGAAGATGAAGATGACTTGAAGATGAAGATGACTCAGATGATCCAGCTGATGCAGAGAAGAAGACCAGTGCTGAAAAATTGTGTCGAAAGAATACCTTCCTAGTTAAGAGGGAGTGTTGATGTATATGTAAATTCGGAATGTATTCTTCTATGTATCTTATGTATTGTAACCCGATGTTTATTCCAGGATGTTTCTATTATGTATTTGAGTCATGTGGTCATGCCCCGATGTTCCGATCGGGAGGATTAATAATGTAAACAAGTCATATCAAGTCATTAGGTAAGTCCCCACAGTTTAGGGGCACTTGAGTTATTATACACTAATTAAGGTGTAGGCTCGAGTAGTAATTATTAGGTCAAGCCTACGTGTGAAATGGTAATTCAAGTGAACGGACTAATATAAATAGAGAGTGTGAGTCTCTCTATTTATCACGTGAATTACATCACTTGCTCTCTCAAGTGTGGCGCACCTTTGGAGAAGGAAATACTTTGGCTTGACAGAAGACAGAAGGCTGTTGTTGTGTTGGGAGGTCATCTTACTGTTTTGGGTTTCACATCTTGTGGTGATACTATCTTAGAGGAAGTTGAGGGGTTTTCTCCATTTATGGTTTCCCCTATCAAAACTCTTTGTGTCTCTTGTCTCATGTGATGTGCTTATGTTATTGTTGTGCTTGTTATTCTCTCAGTGAAAAGATCCTAACATAATGCTAGCTTAAATGTTGAAAAACTAACATTAAGGAAAGCAATCGAATTAAAGGTAAGTAATCTAAAAGTTTTTGGAGATTCTGAAATAATTGTTAAATAGATTTGGAATCAAATACATTGTGTTTCCCCTCACCTAAAGGCTTATCAAAATGAGGTACGGGACCTACTCAAATGTTTTAACACATTTAAGATTATTTCAATTCCAAGACTTAAAAATGCAGCATCTGACTTGTTAGCCACATCAGCTGCTAGGCTTGTGCCTACTAATAATTGATGCTTCGTTGAATTGCTTTTCAGGCCCTCGGTACCTAATATGATTACCAACTTACGAGTGTTCGACGACGATCATCAGATTATAGAATGCTTAACCAGTGACGAGGTATTTAAAGGAGCAATTATAGATGATGAAGAACATCAGGCTGAACTAAAGTATGATAATTTCATCCCTAAAGGAGTCAGAACCTTAGAAAGAATGTTTGATTTAAATGAAAAGTTCAGAAGACCAGCAAACGTGAAGACTCACAGCTCATCTCTACAGTTCGAGCTAATAAATTTAGGGACTGAGACAAATCCTAAATATGTGAATCTTGGCAAATGTTGTTCACCAGCAGAAAGAGATAAGTTCATCAGTATTTTTACTCAAGATAAAGATGTGTTCACCTGGACATACGAATATTTGAAGACATATGACACCAGCATCATCCAGCACGTTATCCCAATCAAAGTTGGCGTCAAACCTTATCAGCAACCTTTAAGGAAAATGCACCCCAAGTTGGAACCTCTGATCCAGAGTGAAGTTAAGAAATTATTGGATGCTAGAATCATTTTTAAGGTCAAACACTCTGAGTGGGTCTCAAATCTGGTGCCAATGAGAAAAAATTCTGGAGAAATCAGGCTATGCGTGGATTTCAGGAATTTAAACCGCGCTTCAGATAAAGATAACTATCCTGTGCCACCCATGGAGCAACTACTACAAATGGTCTCAAGTTCCGAACTATTTTCTTTGTTAGACGGTTTCTCAGGCTACAATCAAGTATTAGTAGACGAAGAAGACAAACTGAAGACCACATTCTGGACCCGATGGGGAACCTTCGCTTATCAAAGAATGCCCTTTGGGCTTATAAATGCTGGAGCCACGTTCCAGAGGGCTATGGACATAGATTTCCACGGTTTGATTGGTCGTAGTGTTTTGATATACCTCGATGATATTACGATATTCTCAAAGAGGAGAGAATAACACGCGTTCCACCTAAGGCATATTTTTGAACGCTGTCGAAAATCTGGCATCTCACTCAATCCCAAGAAGTGTGTGTTCCCTGTTACGGAGGGTAAGTTGCTGGGTCACGTAGTTTCAAAGAAGGGAATCTCTATTGATCCAGAAATAATCAAGGCCATTGAACAGATCCCCTTGCCCCATAATAAAAAGGGGATGCAATCTTTCATGGGAACCATAAACTTCGTACAAATATTTGTGCCAGATTTCGCCCAGATTGTCAAACCGCTGCAGCAAATGGTGAAGCAAAATGCACGATTAAAATGGATTGAAATTGAGAATAATGCATTTAGCAAGATTAAAACTGTTGTTGCACATGCACCCTCCCTAAAAATCCCATATTTCAATAAAGATTTTATTCTATATACTTTTGCATCCGATGATTCGCTAGTAGCTGTGCTTACTCAAAAAGAAGATGGGGGACATGAATTCCCAATATATTTCATGAGCCTGGTCTACAAGGGGCCGAATTAAATTACCCGGCTATTGATAAACAAGCTTATGCAGTATTCAAAGCATTGAAACAATTCAGGCCCTACATATTCAAAAATCGAACCAAGGTGATCGTCCTGTACCCAGCTGTGAGTTCCCTTTTTGTACAAAAGGAGTTAGGAGAAAGAAGGGGCAATTGGGTAACAGCCCTTCAAGAGTACGACCTTGAATTCAAGCCAGCTTCTATAGTTAAAGGGCAAGGGTTGTGCAAATTAATGGCTGCAAATGGGAACAATGAAGAACACGCCTGGGAAGATGAGGCTGAATTACATTTGACGGATGTATGTCCTTTGTTTACAACTCCCGAATCTTGGTATAGAGACCTCGTGCATTACCTGCAATCAGGGTTGTTGCCAGAACATTGGAATTCTAAGCAAAGAAGAGCGCTATGTCTCAAATCAGCCTCCTATCAAATTGTTGAAGGAGTATTATTCAGAAAAAATTACGACGGGGTTCTTCTTAGATGCTTAGAGAAAGAAGATGCGACGAAAGTAATGACAGAGTTACATGACAGGCCTACTGGAGGGCATTTTTCAGGAGATACTACATCTCACAAAATTCTCAGAGCCAGTTACTATTGGCCCACGCTTTTCAAAGATGCGCATGCCCATGTCAGGAAATGTGACATTTGTCAAAGGTGTAGTGGAAGACAATCTAAAGCGGCCGAACCACTGAAACCTGTAATAATCACGGAACTGTTCGAGCAATGGGGGTTGGATATTATTGGGGAGATAAAGCCGAACTCTTCCCTACAACACAAGTATATTTTGACTGCTACCGATTACTTCACTCGCCGAGTCGAAGCCATCCCGCTGCGCAAAATAAATGAGGATGCGGTCATCAACTTCCTACAGGACCACATCATGACCAGGTTTGGAGTTCCAGTTTCTTTAGTATTTGATAATGCTACTTAATTTTCATCGATTAAATTAACTGTTTTCGCTCATGAGAAAAGAATAAAGTTGCATTATTCTACTAATTACTATCCACAAGGAAATGGCCTGGCTGAGTCTACTAACAAAAATCTGATTAGAATTTTAAAAAAGACTGTGATAGAAAACCAGAGGAGTTGGCACTCAGTGCTACCAAACGCCCTTTGGGCTGATAGAGTCACCCTCAAGTATTCGATAGGAGTGTCTTCGTATACCCTTGTGTATGGTAAAGAAGCCATTCTTCCCCCCAATATCATGCTACCCTCGTCCATAATGGCTCAAGAGTCTAGAGGGTCTGATGATGAAGTTTTGCAACTAAGGATATATAATCTCCTAAAAGCAGAAGAGGCTCGATCTAAAGCTAGAGAGTGCTTTAAGCAGCAGCAAGAGGTCATAAAGAGATGGTTCGACAAACATAAGGCAGGAACAAAAGACTTTGAGGTGGGAGATTTGGTTCTCAAGTGGGATCACCCCCATGATGAGAAAGGAAAACACACGAAGTTCCAGCAGTTGTGGGTAGGTCCTTTCCAGATTGCGGCAAAACTTGGCCCTTCCACTTATAAGTTACAAGATCTGCAAGGGTGGGAAGAGAACTTACCAGTAAATGGTTTGGTTCTCAAGCCTTATTTTTCCTGAGTTTCATTTGTCTTCTTCTATCTTGTATATAAATAATCTGGCTTGGCCGTCTTTTTGAGTCTTTGAGTCATAAAGTTTAGTTTGGTTTTAGTTTAAATTTTCTGTTTGATTTCAATAAAAGGAAGCAAGCTTTGGTTGCATGGAGAGCATTAGAATTCTGGACTAATTAAAATCCTTGATTATAAGAGTGTGTATTATGGTTTTATCTGATAGAACTCCTTCTATTTTAGCAGTTTTCCTAAATGGCTATGTACGCATTGAAGTCCTGCTTAATCCCTGTAAAGTAGCTCAAGATTAAAAGGTCTAGAATACTATTTCGAGGCTCCATCCATATCACACTCAAAAAATGTCCTAGGGGGTGACAGCAAAAGACCCATGGAAAGGAAGCAAGGTAAACAATATATTATATATAAATGATCCCATGCCAAGAATTGAAAGCCAAAAGGCTAAGAAGAGTCAAAACTCCTAAGAAAGCAATATGTATCAAAACAAAGTACTAAATCATATGAGTATAAAATTGCCAAAAGTTATTCTCTGTTCGTGAGCTGAAAATTGCATACATCTCTCACACAAAAGGACACTATGGATAGAGGAGCCTGAATGAAAAATTCAGAAAGAAAGGCATG
This sequence comes from Pseudotsuga menziesii, assembly GCA_001517045.1. Taxonomy (NCBI): domain Eukaryota; kingdom Viridiplantae; phylum Streptophyta; class Pinopsida; order Pinales; family Pinaceae; genus Pseudotsuga; species Pseudotsuga menziesii. Next base: position 677,131 of record LPNX010388691.1, on the reverse strand, counting down.
AGGAGGACTCAAAAGGACAAAAAAGTCCAAAAGCACAAAAAAGGTGCAAAATGGCATGGGAATGAGGAACAAATGAATATTTATGTTTACCATATGTTACAATCCTGTGGTGTCCAAGCTGGAAGCTACCCGAAGACAGAGGCAAAAATGAAACTCATATTTCTGGCCTCGAAAGAGTTATCATAACTTGACTTTGAAATCTTGGTTTCCATTTTCCTAAATTGGACTACCCTCAATGATTAAAAGTACATATATCTGCCATTTGGGAAATCCCTACATCTAGAAGAATTCAACATGTTGGTTTTATTGTTAAACAGTCTATTACTTAAGGAAGAAATTGTCCAGAGATCTAAGTTCACCAGGTAGTTGCCAATTGTTGCAGCTGCAACTGTTTTGCCCCAAATTTCTTAAATTTTTGGTCCCCCCTCATGATTTAGCGTTGTTTTTAATCGTTGGATCCTTGAATATTTTTGGTCGTGCTTTAATTTTGGATGATTTTTGGAGAGGAACTCTCATCCTGTTTCAGAAATTGTTTGTGTTGGAAATCGTTGCGGGTCGCAGATGTTGAAGTTTGGTTCTTGTTAGTTAGAGATGAGTTGGGTCAAGTGTTCTTTGAAAAACGTTGTTTCGAACGTGAAACAGTTTCACTCGTTGCCGAATTTTAAAAGTTTTATCACTCAGCACTTGTATTTCTCAGTTTGATTGGAGGCTCTTGTCTGTTTTTCTTTCGCCGTTGCGGCTCCCGAATCGGCTAAACACCCGATGTGTAAGCGCTCCGCCCGCTGATGCATGTCGCCTGTCCGAAGTTTTTTCTCTTCCGATGTTGCGGCTCCCAAAGCAACTAAGCACCCAAAGTCAATGTCTTTCTGATTGCCGATCGAGAGATTTCCCACCCACAGCTTAGGTCTTAACTCTTTCGACGCCGATGTGCTCAAGTGTTTCGTTGTACCCGTCATCTGTTAGGATCCACCATTGTGGCTGTGAATGGTCTACCCCGCCGATGTTAGTGTCTAGGCCGCCGATGAGTTTTCGTTTTCCATCGTTGTTTTTTTCTCTTGAACCCGTAGGTGAACGAGATAGTGGTTTCAGCATTTGTTAAGCTTCATGACAGTTATGCACATGATCTTTCTTGTTGAATTTTATTTTAGAATGTAATCCCAATAAATGATGCACATTAATTAATTGCAGGGACTGTTGAGATTACCACGGCATGATAAACATAGCTGAGCAATGTTGACAAAGAACGAACCGAAACCAACAGGATCGCAAGGAGGACAAGCGAAGCTGAAGACAAAAAATGAATAGCGACAAAGGGCACAGACCCGAAATATCTGTCCGTTAATAGTCAGATCATGAATGCATACAGAAATATAAAGAGAAGGGATTCGAAACGTTTGAGGAGACCGAAAGGTCACACGTTTGGGGGCAACCCAAACGATCTACTGTTGTAGTTTAAATATTTGAAAGTTAGAAATTACTAGGGCTTTTTCCCTCTCAAAAACTTGTAAACTATTGCTTGTAAGAGGAACTATTTTGTTTTACAAACGAGAGACTGCAAATTTTCCCTGTTGGAGAAAGTGCTATGTGGAATGTATCAATGTGATTAAATGAGCAATGTTGAATGTGAACTATTTTGTTTTCAAATGTGTCTCATTAGTTGTAAGAGCGTTCTAACTTCCTGAACCTATGTTCTTGTCTGAATTTTCTTCAGTACATTTATGATGTTTTTCCACTATGAGTAATGGGAGTTTAACTGTTGATGAAGGGTCTCCACTGAAGGCGATCTGAGTCTTGCATGCGCTCTAAAGTTATCTGAGTCTTGCATGCGACGATTTGAGTCTTGCATGTGATCTAAACTGACTATTGCATATGTTCTGAAGCCTAAGACGGAACATATTATTCTTTGTGGCCCAAGTTTGTTGAGAGTCAACTCCTGCAGCTAGGTTTCATTGTACAGCTGTTCGATTCGCATTCAAATATCAGGTGCACACATTCCTTATCTCTTCTTTTCTAATACATATCTACTTCTCATTTTCTCATAAATATGAATAAATCACCTCACCTACCAAAGACTGTCAAAGGTAGACTTAGCTCAATTACTTTAAATAGCATTTATGAATATTTAGAGTCTTTAGAGAAACATAGAGAAGAAAGAGAAATTAGACTACAAACAGAATTAGAAGCCATGCTGGAAAATAAATTTACATCTCTTGAAAACAAGACTCAAAAACAAATCAAAAATAAAATAACAATACTAGAGAATAAAATGGAGACACTTGAGGTTAGATTACATGCTATAGAAAACCAGAGCCAATATATGAACCAAACATCCCAACAAGGAGACGTCGATACTTTAGAAAGTCTTAAAATGAAGGACATGATTAAGGAGCTAGAAGCAAAAGTTAATAACAACCTCACCCTAAATAATGTGGCAGATAATATCAAACCCATTAAAGAGGAAACGAAAAAATTGATAGAATTAGACCATGAGCGTAACAAAAGGGCCTTGAACCTTATAATTTTTGGCTTGAAAGAGGAGGAAAACGAGGATACTTTATCCATAGCCTAGATAGAATTACACAATAGATTACAAATTGAAACAACATGTCTCATAGAAGCGACAAGGTTGGGGAAATTAACTGAGAATAAAGGAAGGTTAATCCGGGTAAAGGTAAGCTCTACTGACCATAAACATAACATACTTAGTAAAACCTCAAGTCTAAAAGGAACTGGAATATTCATAAATGAAGATCTCATTCCAGAAGATCAAGCAGAATTAAGAAAGGAGGTTCAAAAGGTAAAAGAAGCCAGGAAGGAAGGAGAATGGGCAATAATCAGAAATAGGAAAGCTGTTATTCAAGATAGAAACCAAAAAGATAATAATAAATAGCAATTCAACATGCTCCGGATTCTTTCTTGGAACTGTCGGGGCTTTCCATGGAACAAAGGCCCTAAGCTAAGTTAGTTCTCTAATGAAGTTGATATTATATTGTTAGTTGAAACTTGGGAGCACGCAGAATCTAGGGTCCATAACATAGATGGATTTGTGCTTTGCTCAATCTGGAACAAGCGATCCTCTCGTAGAGGCATTTGGGGTATAGCGTGTTACATTAAGAAGAACATCTCCCCCCATGCTAGGCTTTATAAAAAAGACCCTCACAACCAGTATATGTGGATAGAAATCACTGACATCAACAATAGAAAAACTTACATAGCTATATGCTATTTTCCCCCTATTAACTCTAACTTCTATAAGAAGAACAATTTGGATAAAAATTGTCCTTACAATGGACTAGAGAATGATATTTCTAGACTTAGGAATGAAGGTAATATCCTTTTAATGGGCGATTTTAATTCTAGAACTTTGTTGAGGCCCGAAAATTCGCAGGCAACAACAGTAAGGGATTCTCCCCAGTCAACGTTCCCAACTAGCCCGTGACTGTTTGGAATGGGGAATCCGTCCGGTTTGCGATCCGGCTACCGTAGATCAAAGTAACAAAAACAAAGGCTTTACCGGTTGCGGCCCGGTCCACCGTGTATTTTTGTATTTTTTGACTTAAGTATGATATGCAAGTGCCTAACTAACAATGCAGGGTGATAAAGATGCAAGGAACGGTCACAATGTGATGCGCAGGTTCTTACCTCTCGTCTTAAGGCTCACAAGCATCCAAATCGCATACAACAAGAAAATAAACTAACTACCTAAACTATCCCTAGGGAGCAGGATTATCATTCATTGGTGAGTAATATATTTTGTACATGCATAATGAAGAGTTACAGACAGTTAACGCTTCTTTCAAGACACATGAACAATTGCAGATTTTTGAACAACCAGTTAGCCAATTGTTTTATGAACAACATTCATTACTCATAGTGGAAAACATCACAAAATATACTGAAGAGAATTCAACAAGAACATAGGTTCAAGAAGTTAAACACTCTCACAGTTAATGAAACACAACTGAAAACGAAATAGTTCCCCTTCAACATTGTTCATTTAATCACATTGATACATTCCACATTTCACTTCCTCCAGCAGGCAAAAGTTGTAGTTTCTGATTGTAAAACGAAATAGTTCCTCTTACAAGCAAATGGTGTACAATTTTTCCCAGGGAAAAAGTCCCCGTCTAAGTTCTACTTTCAAATATTTAAACTACAACTGCAGACCGCTTGGGCTGCCCCCCTAAACATCTGACCTTTCAGTTCCCCAACGCTTCATATTCCTCTATCTTTTCTGCGCATGCTTGTAATTCGCTGAGTAACTTCTGGACCTTTCAGAGCTGCTCCTCTATCACCATTCATTTTGTCTTTTCCTTCATTTGTCCTTTTTTGCGATCTTGCTAGTTTCGGCCCTACCTCTGCCAAGCGGTCTGTCTTCCTCCATGCCGCGGTAGTTTGACCGATCTCCCGAACCCACCTGCAATCAATCGACAAGCATCATTCATTGGTACTTCTTTACAAAACAAAGCATCAAATTCTACCAATTGAAATGACTATTCTACAAGGAAACGGCCAGGTGCATCTCTTGATCTGAAAAGAATTTTGATTAAGCCTTGCGCGGGAAAGTTCTAAATCGGCAGTCGGAAGGCTTTGACATCGGACGTGAAAAGGCTCTCCTAGCCGCAACGGTGGAAAAGACAAGGGCTAAAGTCACACGAAACATGGGCAGGAGAAGCTTTAACTAGAAGTCGGATGGCTTTACACTTCGGAAGCTAAAGGACTTTGAGAGCTGCAATGGCGGAAGGGACAAGAGCTAGAGACATCCGAAACGTGGGCGGGAAAAGCTCAATCGGAAGTCGGAATACATTACATCGGAAGCCAAATGACTTTCCCAGCCGCAACGGCAGAAAAGAAAATGCTACGGGTATGCGACGAAAAGGTCAACACGCATCGGCAGTCGGAACTCTTTATGCTTCGGATGCTAAGCCACTTTGGGAGCCGCAAAGGTGGAAGGGAAAAGGACAAAAGCGACCGATTTAACATAGTGTGACGCCTGATTTGACAAAAAAAATAAGTGTTTTGGACAGCTCCTCAAACTCAACAATAGACAAAAAACTGTTATACCTCCACAACGGCGACCCACAATAAAGAACACTTGGTTCGATCAACAAGCGAAACAAACTTAGAATATACGACTCACCATAAATTCCAAACGCAATCACAATACGAACCTTGGGTGAGAGTTAAGATTTTACAATCATCTAAAATTAAAACACAACCAAAAACTCAAACGATCCAACGATTAAAAGAATGTAAAATCATGAGGAGGGGCCCAAAATTTAAGAAATTTGGGGAGAATGGTTGCGGCTGCAACAATTGGCGATTACCTGGTGAACCTAGATCTCTAGGCGATTAATCTTTGAGTGACAGACCATTTAACAATAAATACATCCTATTGAATTCTTCCAGCTATCTAGATTTCTCGAATGCCGGAAGTGTGTACCTTCAATCATTGATAATAGTCCGATTTGGGAGAGTGGAAACCAATATTTTCAAGTCCAAATAACTCTGTTGAGGCCAGAGGATGAGTTTCATTATTACCTTTGTCTTCAGGTAGCTGATAGCTTGGACACCATAGGATTGTAGCACATGGTAAACAGAAATATTCGTTTGTTCCTCGTTCCCATGCCATTTTAGCACTTTTTGTGCTTTTGGACTTTTGTCCCTTTTCATATGAGTCCTCCTACATGCCTTTCTTACTGAATTTTAATTCAGGATCCTCTATCCCATAGTGCCCTTTTGTGTGAGCGGTGTACTTCATGTTTCGGCTCACGGACGGAGAGGATCTTTCGACAATTTAGTACTTATGATTCGGCATCTACTTTGATGTATGATTCTTTCATAGGAGTTTTTTACTCTTATTTGCCTTTTGGCATTCGTTTCTTGGCATGGGATCATTTATATTTAATATACTGTTCACCTTGCTCCTTTCTATGGGTCTTCTTTTGTCGCTCCTTAGAACATTTTAAGTGTGAGGTGGATGGAGCCCCAACATAGTATTCCAGACTCTTCGAATCCGGTTTATTTCACAGGGGTTAAGCAGGACTTCAATGTAAACAAAGCTTATTCGAGAAAACTGCTAAATTGGAAGAAGTTCTTTTAGCAACACCCAGTCTGAGACTCAAAAACGTTTATCATTCCCAAACATTTTTATGTTCCCCATGCAACTGCGGGTTCGTTCCCTTTATTGAAATCAATAAAACTAAAACTAAAACAAACTGAAAAACATGACTCAAAAGACAGCTAAACAGCTTATTTATATACAAGACAAAAGAACTCAAAGAAACTCAGGAAAAATAAGGCTTGAGAACCAAACCATTCACTGGTAAGTTCTCTTCCCACCCCTATAGATCCTGCAACTTATCAGTAGAAGGGCCAAGCTTTGCTGCAATCTGAAAAGGGCCTACCCATAACTGCTGGAATTTAGTGTGCTTTCCTTTCTCATCATGGGGATGATCCCATTTGAGGACTAAGTCTCCTACTTCAAAGTCTTTTGTTCCAGCTTTATGTTTGTCAAACCATATCTTAAATAACTCTTGTTGTTGCTTAAAGAGTTCTCTGGCTTTAGATCTAGCCTCTTCTGCTTTCAAGAGATTATATATTATTATTTGCAAAACTTCATCATCCGACCCTCTAGACTCTTGAGCTAGTATGGAAGATGGTAGCATGAGATTGGGAGGAAGGATGGATTCTTTACCATAGACAAGGGTATATGGAGACACTCCAATCGTAGACTTGGTGGTGACTCTATCGGCACAAAGGGAATTTGGTAATGCTGAGTGCCAACTTCTTTGGTTTTCTACTACAGTCTTCTTTAAAATTCTAATCAGAGTTTTGTTAGAAGATTCAGCCAGGCCATTTCCTTGTGGATAATAATTAGCAGAATAATGCAATTTTATCCCTTTATCATGAGCAAATGTAGTCAATTTAATCGACGAAAAGTACTTAGCATTATCAAAGACTAACGAAACTAGAACTCCAAACCTGGTCATGATCTGATCTTGTAGGAAGTTGATGACTTCGTCTTCATTTATCTTGCGCAGCGGGATAGCTTCGACCCAGCGAATGAAATAATCAGTCACGGTCATAATGTACTTGTGCTGCAGAGAGGAATTTGGTTTTATTTCTCCAATAATATCCAGCCCCAATTGCTCAAATGGTTCCGTAATCATCACAGGCTTTAGGGGTGCAGCTGCTTTAGGTTGTCTCCCACTACACCTTTGGCAAATATCACACTTTCTGACATGTGTGTGTGCATCTTTGAAGAGCGTAGGCCAATAGTAACCGGCTCAGAGTATTTTGTGGGCTGTAGTATCTCCTGAATAATGTCCCCCAGCAGGACCATTATGCAATTCTAACATTACTTTCTTCGCATCTTCCTTTTCTAAGAATCTGAGCAGAACCCCATCATAATTCTTTCTGAATAATACTCCTTCAACCAGTTGATAGGTGGCTGATTTAAGATGCAGTGCCCTTCTTTGCTTGGAACTCCAATGTTCTGGAAACAGCTCTGCCTGCAGGTAATGCACAAGGTCTCTATACCAAGACTCGGGAGCTGTAAACAAAGGACATACCTCCATTACATGTAATTTGGCTTCATCTTCTCAGGCGTGTTCTTCATTTTTTCCATTTTCAGTCATCTGCTTGCACAACCCTTGTCCTTTAACTATAGCTATTGGCTTGAATTCAAGGTCGTACTCTTGAAGAGTTGTTACCCAATTGCCTCTTATTTCTCCTAACTCCTTCTGTATAAGAAGAGACCTTACAGCTGGGTAGGGGACGATCACCTTGGTTCTATTTTTTAAAATATAAGGCCTGAATTGTTTTACTGCTTTGAATACAGCGTAAGCTTGTTTATCAACATCTGGGTAGTTCAATTCGGCTTCTTGTAGACCAGTACTCATAAAGGATATTGGGAATTCATCCCCCCCATCTTCATTTTGGGTGAGCACAGCTGCTAGTGAATCATCGGATGCAAAGGTATACAAGATAAAATATTTGTCAAAATCTGGGCTTTTTAGGGAGGGTGCGTGTGCAACAGCATTTTTGATTTTACTGAATGCGCTCTTCTCAATTTCAGTCCACTTGAATAGTGCATTTTTCTTTACCATCTGCTGCAACGGCTTGACAATCTGAGCAAAATCAGGCACAAATCTTCGCACAAAGTTTATCGTTCCCATAAATGATTGCATCCCCTTTTTATTATGGGGCAAGGGGATTTGTTTAATAGCCTTAATTATTTCTAGATCTATAGAGATTCCTTTCTTCGAAAATATGTGACCCAACAAATTGCCCTCCGTGACAGCGAATACACACTTCCTAGGATTGAGTGAGATTCCATACTTCCGATAGCGTTCGAAAATTTTCCTTAAGTGAAACGCGTGCTCTCCTCTTCTCTTCGAGAATATTGTAATATCGTCAAGGTATACTAAAGCACTTCGGCAAATCAATCCACGGAAATATATATCCATAGCCCTCTGAAACGTTGCTCCAGCATTTATAAGCCCAAAGGGCATCCTTCTGTAGGCAAAGGTTCCCCATTTGGTCATGAACGTGGTCTTCAATCTGTCTTCTTCGGCTACTAATACTTGATTGTAGCCAGAGAAACCGTCTAATAATGAAAACAGTTCAGAACCTAAAACCATTTGTAGCAGTTGATCCATGGGTGGAACAGGATAGTTATCTTTGTCTGATGCACGGTTTAGGTTCCTGAAATCCACGCAGAGTCTGATTTCTCCAGACTTTTTCCTTACTAGTACCAGATTTGATACCCACTCGGAGTGTCTGACTTTGAAAGTGATTCTAGCATCCAATAATTTCTTCACTTCACTCTGAATCAGCGGTTCCAATTTTGGATGCATTTTTCTTAACGGTTGCTGATATGGCTTGACGCCTGCTTTAATGGGGACGACATGCTTGATGATGCTGGTGTCGTATGTTTTCAAATCTTTGTATGTCCATGTGAAAACATCTTTATATTGTTTGAATAGACTGATGAATTTGTCTCATTCTGCTGGTGAACAACACTTACCGAGGTTCACAAAGTTGGGATGCGTCTCAGTCCCTAAATTTATCAACTCGAACTATAGAGATGAGCTGTGGGTATTCACGTTGGCTGGTCTTCTAAACTTTTCATTTAAATCGAACATTTTTTCTAACGTTCTGACACCTTTAGGAATGAAATTGTCATATTTCATCTCGGCCTGATGTTCCTCATCATCTATAATGGCTCCTTTAAATACCTCGTCATTTGTCAAGCATTCTATTATTTGTTGATCATCGTTGAACACTCACAAGTTGGTGATCATATCCGGTACTGAGGGCCTGAAAAGCAGTTTGACAGAACATTGATTATTAGTGGGTACGAGCCTAGCGGCTGATGTGGCCAATAGGTCAGCTGCTGCATTTTTAATTCTTCGAATCGAAATAATGTTGAATGCATTAAAACATTTAAGCAGATCCCATACCTCATTTTGGTAAGCTTTCAAGTGAGGGGAAACACAATGTATTTGATTCCGGATTTGTTTCACAATAATTTCAAAATCCCCAAAAACTTTTAGATTACTTACCTTTAATTCAATCTCTTTCTTTATTCCTTGCACCAGTGCTTCATACTCACCTGTATTATTGGTACACTCAAACTCTAATATACATGAGAGAAAATGTTTATTCTTCTGGGGGTCGATCAGGACACAACCAGCCCCTGACCCCTCTAATGTCTTAGAGCCATCAAAAAACAAAGTCCAAAAATCACTAACTACTGAATGTGAATCTATTCCTACTGCTAAGTCTACTATTTTACAGTCAATCTCATCAGCCTGTGAGAAACGAAGGAGATCAGGCTGAGTGTCTGATGTGTTGCTGGCTTCTTCTGCTTGGTAATTTCCTGGTTCTAACTCAATAAAATAGTTTCCGAATACAGAATCCACTGGTTCATTCTTCTCATTCAGTTGAGTAACATTGTATCTCATGTGAGGCTCCCTTAAAATCTTAATCTGGTTTGGACTCCCTTTGTATGGAAACCACAGATGCGACCAATCTGAGGTGAAATATCCATTTAATTTGGCTGACCAATCTCTACTCAGGACAAGACCATAAGCGTCTGGTATATCAGCCACCACGATGTTAATAACTTGGCATACTTTGTCATTGGATGCCAGACGGACTAGGATATCTTCCATCTCACCAATTACTTTTACATCTGTCCTATCGAACTGAACAACCCTCCATGTGGATGGCTTAGGCTGCCCATTTATCTTTTTACAGACTGATATGGGCATGACATTAACTGATGCCCCTGAGTCTACCAAACAATTGTGCACGTTATGACTAAAAATTTCAAATGTGAGGAGGAAAGGTGGATGTTTGCTTTTAGACTTACATCCAATGCTAGTTTCTCCAATTTCTTCTTCTTCCTGAGGTTGATTATCCATGGGCAGCTTCTCATCCGATGCTTCAAGTGCTTTCAACAGTCTTTCTTTTTGCTACGGCACTTTACACATTTTGAATAGTGGAACATTCGCTTTTACCTTCTTTAAATCCTCCACGATGTCATAATCCATCGGCTGCTCAATGGGATGAGGTTTATCAGCATTCATCTTTCCTTCATCTGGCCTAGCCAACGTATTATTCTGCTTCGGATCTTGGCTAGTAATAGTGAATTCTGGAATCTTATCAGCCAAGGATTTATTTTGAAATTTCTTTACATTTCTTTGCAGCCTTTTGATCTTTGGTAGAATGAGACTGTTTTCTTTAATTGGCCCTTGGCTCCTTGTTGCCACGTTGGTTTCCATGACATCCTTGTAGCCCTGATTCTTTTCTTCTTCAGCATCAAATAATGAAACAGAATCCCAGAAAACCATGGTTTCCTCTTCTTGTTCCTTTGTTGACATAGCATTCTCTTTTCTCTTTTCATCTCCATCTTCTGTTAATCTAGAATCCAACAGCTGGTTCATGACCAATGTCATCGAGTTTATCCATTGAGGACAATTCTTTTCAGAATGTGGTTGTTGGTGGAAAGTACAAAAATTTTCCATGCCTACCTCCGTTAAATTCATGGATGCAGTATTGTAAGGAGGAGGTTGAGACTAATTGTTATCCTCTCTTTTCTTATAATATGGCTTATAAAAATTTTGTGTTTCCTTTTCTTTCTCCATATCTATGATTTTGTTGGAAAGCTTCTGCATCATTTTGGCCATACTTTCCAAATCTGGCGACTTTTCTTCCTTAGGCTTAGTAAACAATAAGGCTTTTCTTCCCACACCTTTCTCTCCTGATTGTTCTAGATAATCTTCAATACTTTCTCTTTCTGCTTCCACTACTTCTGCCTCTTCATAGGTTTCCGTCAAAGTAGGCTTGGCCCTACCTTTGGCAAACATGGCCAAATCAGGGCCTAAAGCTGAAGTATAATACTCAATCAATACCTTGTCCGAAGGCTTATCTGTTTCAGAGAAATTCTTGAGATATGCTGCAAACCTTTGTGTGAAACTGTGCACCTTTTCTTTTCTTTCTTTCTTCAACGCGCACAGCCCTTTCATGAGAGTTGCATGAGTTTTCTAAGTCGCATACTTACTTCTGAAAATTATTTCAAAGGTATCCCAATCAGGGATAGAGTTAGCAGGCAATCCAAAGTACCATGACGCTGCAGCTCCTTTAAGGGTATGCGGGAACAATCCACAGACTACATCTTCATATTCCCCAGCCCTTAATCCTTCAATTGCCAAGTAAAAACTTTGTAGATGATCATCTACTAGTATTTTCTCATTTGGGTCGAACTTGGGCAACATCCTTGAGGTAAGTCATGTAATGGAGGTGTCAGGTTTAATGGTGATCTGGCCCTCCAAGCAGGTGGTGGATTAGGTGGGTTAGGTGGTGGATTAGCATTTACTCCTACCATGAGTCTAGGTGGAGAGTGAGGAGGTGAGCCAATAGGAGTGCGAGCAGGAGAATTGTGAGGGGTATTTGGGCCTTCTTGGTTCAAAGGTAGTACAACTTCCTGTAAGGATGTTTCTACAAGTTCTTCCCAGTCTCCAACCAACACTGAGTCTTTCGCTACAGGACGATCTTTCTTCTTACTCTCTTCTGGGCAATTCAGGGATGATTGGAAATCCTCCAATCTTCTTTACATATGCCCTGGTGTGTCTTCTTAGATCATTAACAATTTCGTTGCCAACAGAATATAGATGTTCTCTTTCTTCTGGAATCAGATTATGAAACCCACTGCTCTGAGAACTATTACCGATGGAATAATCTCGAGAAAACGGGTTTCCTCGACCAGCCATACACTGGCGGCCCTCCTTCTAGCACCAAAACTGTTGAGGGCCGAAAATTCGCAGGCAACAACAGTAAGAGATTCTCCCTAGTCAACGTTCCCAACTAGCCCGTGACTGTTTGGAATGGGGAATCCGTCCGGTTTGTGGTCCGGCGACCGTATATCAAAGTAACAAAAACAAAGGCTTTACCGGTTGCGGCCCAGTCCACCGTGTATTTTTGTATTTTTTGACTTAAGTATGATATGCAAGTGCCTAACTAACAATGCAGGGTGATAAAGATGCAAGGAACGGTTACAATGTGATGTGCAGGTTCTTACCTCTCGTCTTAAGGCTCACAAGCATCCAAATCGCATACAACAAGAAAATAAACTAACTACCTAAACTATCCCTAGGGAGTAGGATTATCATTCATTGGTGAGTAATATATTTTGTACATGTATAATGAAGAGTTACAGATAGCTGACGCTTCTTTCAAGACACATGAACAATTGCAGATTTTTGAACAACCAGTTAGCAATTGTTTTATGAACAACATTCATTACTCACAGTGGAAAACATCACAAAATATACTGAAGAGCATTCAACAAGAACATAGGTTCAAGAAGTTAACCACTCTCACAGTTAATGAAACACAGCTGAAAACGAAATAGTTCCCCTTCAACATTGTTCATTTAATCACATTGATACATTCCAAATTTCGCTTCCTCTAGCAGGAAAAAGTTGCAGTTTCTGATTGTAAAATGAAATAGTTCCTCTTACAAGCAAATGGTGTACAAGTTTTTCTAGGGAAAAAGTCCCCGTCTAAGTTCTACTTTCAAATATTTAAACTACAACTGCAGACCTCTTGGGATGCCCCCCCAAACGTCTGACCTTTCAGTTCCCCAACGCTTCATATTCCTCTATCTTTTCTGCGCATGCTTGTGATTGGCTAAGTAACTGCCGGACCTTTCAGAGCTGCTCCTCTGTCACCATTCATTTTGTATTTTCCTTTGTTTGCCCTTCTTGCGATCTTGCTAGTTTCGGCCCTGCCTCTGCCAAACGGTCCATCTTCCTCCACGCCGCGGTAGTTTGACAGATCTCCCAAACCCACCTGCAATCAATCGACAAGCATCATTCATTGGTACTTCGTTACAAAACAAAGCATCAAATTCTACCAATTGAAACGACTATTCTACAAGGAAACGGCCAGGTGCATCTCTTGATCTGAAAAGAATTTTGATTAAGACTTGCGCGGGAAAGTTCTAAATCAGCAGTCGGAAGGCTTTAACATCGGAGGCGAAAAGGCTCTCCTAGCTACAATGGTGGAAAAGACAAGGGCTAAAGTCACGCGAAACGTGGGCGGGAGAAGCTTTAACCAGAATTCGGACGGCTTTACACTTCGGAAGCTAAAGGACTTTGAGAGCCACAACGGCGGAAGGGACAAGAGCTAGAGACATCCGAAACGCGGGCGGGAAAAGCTCAATCAGAAGTCGGAAGACATTACATCGGAAGCCAAATGAATTTCCCAGCCGCAACGACGAAAAAGAAAACGCTACGGGTATGTGACGAAAAGGTCAACACGCATCGGTAGTCGGAGCTCTTTATGCTTCGGACACTAAGCCGCTTTGGGAGCCGCAACAGCGGAAGGGAAAAGAACAAAAGCGGTCGATTTAACATAGTGTGACGCCTGATTTAACAGAAAAAATAAGTGTTTTGGACAGCTCCTCAAACTCAACAACGGACAAAAACCTGTTATACCTCCGCAATGGCGACCCACAATAAAGAACACTTGGTTCGATCAATAAGCGAAACAAACTTAGAATCTATGACTCACCATAAATTCCAAACGCAATCACAATATGAACCTTTGGCGAGAGTTAAGCTTTTACAATCATCTAAAATTAAAACACGACCAAAAACTCAAAGGATCCAACGATTAAAAGAATGCAAAATCATGAAGAGGGGCCCAAAATTTAAGAAATTTGGGGAGAATGGTTGCGGCTGCAACAAACTTCTAACAACCAAGCTATTCTACTAAGCAATTATTCCAACCCTAATCCTCTCTGGTTAGATGAAGACCTTACTTTAGCTAGCAGGTACAAGAGAAGCTCTGTAGATTTAGGGGAAATTTTTTTTGGGTCTGAGTTAATCAAGCTCTGTAGTTCTCAAGATCTCATAATTTGCAACGGTCTAACGAAGTGGCCTAGCTCTAACCAGATGACCTGTATCCATGAGCTTGGTAGTAGCGTAGTAGATTATGTTATTTCTGATATTTCTTTATACAATGATATAATGAATTTGGGCGTTCTAAATGACCATGAGCCTGATTCAGATCATAAACCTTTAATGGTAACTCTCAACTATGCCATCCATAGAGATCCCATAGAGGATAATCCTTATAACCAAAAGAACTTGATCTTTGATAAGAATGAACAAGATCTTTTTATAAATGAGTTAAAAATTAATTTGCTTCCTTTATCAAGTACAGACAACATTGAAGACATGTATTATAATTTTACCACAACCCTCTCTTATTCCATTAACAAGTTCTCAATTGAAGTTTCGAGTAATAAAAGGAATATAAAAGCCAACCCTTGGTATGATACTGATTGTAAAAATGTGAGGAGAGAGATTAAGGAAGCTCTTGATGAATCTCTTAAAATTAACAAGATAAAAAATTACAAAGCCCTTACTAAAAAGAAAAAAATGCAGTATATTGACAAAAGGCAAAACAATATTTTACACCTCTCTAAGACGGCCCCTAAGAAATTCTGGAGGCAGATTCTAACTAGAAAAACTAAAGATAATAATAAAATTTCTCTGCACGACTGGAATTCCTATCTTAATAAGCTTTATGACTCCCCGAATGTCATAGACCACTTTGAAACCCTCCTCACAATGGAAGAAGTTTTCTCTTTAAAAGACATAGATTTTGAGGTTAAGCGTT
>LPNX010388691.1:651604-661845 GCA_001517045.1 Pseudotsuga menziesii | reverse complement strand
TAGAAAGGCTTTCGATACGGTACCTAGAAATAACCTTTGGAATAGGTTAGAAGAGCTTAAGGTTCCTTTCGAGCTGAGAGCTGCCGCAATAAGGCTCTACAAGAATGTAATTGCCAAGTTTAAAAGCAATGAGGGGTGGTCGAAATATATTAAGTGTAATATCGGAGTTAAGCAAGGTTGCCCCCTCTCCCCTACCCTTTTTGGCATTTACATTGATAAGTTAGAGGGTTGTTTAGAAGAAGCAGGCTGTGCTGGTACGATCTTAGCTGGAATAGCCATCATCATTCTTCTTTATGCTGACGATATTGTCCTTATGGCAAGGTGTTCTTCTGATCTTGATAAGCAGCTTCGACTCCTCAAAGACTTCTGCTCTAACATGGGTATGACTGTTAACACTTACAAAACAAAAGTTATGATTATCAAATCCAAGAATGATACATACGCTAATTTTATGTATGACAATAGCAACTTGGAGGAAGTGTCTTCTTACAAGTACCTAGGAATTGATATTCATCACAAGCTCAACTAGAACTATAGCATTAAGAAAAGGATTAACAGAGGGTGAAAAAGCTTACTTTGGTCTTGAAAATAACTGTAAAGCTGCAAACCTCATGATGTGGGATAAAAAGAAGCTCCTTTTTGAAACTCTAGTCACTCCTGTAATCTTGTGTGGGTGTGAGGTTTGGGGTTGCAGCATCTCTAGAGAATCCTGGAGAAAGATTGAGCAAATCCAGAAGCGTTTTATAACTTATAACGTCAAAATAAAAAACAATACACCCTATCCTATTCTCCTTATAGAAGTGGGTCTTTCCTCCATCGAGAGCCTAGCTATGACTAGACTCCTATTATACAAGAACAAAATCAATAACATGGGAGACCATAGACTCCGTAAGATAGCTTTAACCTCCAGCCAAAACCACTTAGGGCTCAAGCGTGGGTGGTATAAAGATACCAGGTCTTGGTTAAATCATTGGGAGATCGATGAAAGTGTTCCTTTGCAGAATATTAATAACATTAAAAATATTATTTATTCTAAGATTAAAGAAAAATTGTGGTGTGAGAAAGATCTCGAGGCTAAAATAAAATTAAGATATTATAAGGAGGTCATCAACCCTACGCTAGAAGATCAAAAGTATCTCTCTGTTTTGATCAATACTAAGAAAAAAATTAACATAGCTAAGATAAGAACGAACTCGCCTGAGCTCCATAGTGAAACCGGTCGTTGGATAGTCCCTAAAACACCATGGGTAGAAAGGATCTGCCACCTTTGTGAGAGTAAGAACATTGAAGATGAAAATCAATTCCTCTTAGAGTGCCTTGCGTACACCCACATTAGATCCCAGTTTCATAATCTTTGTTGCAATACCGACTTTCCTAGCCTTTTAGCCTGTCAAAATTATAGTAAGCTTGGGACGCTTCTTTCCAAGCTCTTTGAGCAGAGAAATATAACTTTAAAGCAAACTAATTAATTCTCTTCTTTAGGTCTGATAGACCAAAGTTTGGTCTGAGGGGACGTTAACCATCATCATCATCATCATCATCATCTATACTTTTATTCATGTTTATATGTTTGGTTGTAAGAACAGCTATCTGTGATTTGCCATAACACATGGACAATGATGCATTACTCATGAATTAATATCCCGCTCTTTAGAGATAGTTTAGTTAGCTTTACTTTATTGCTGCATATAGGATTTAGATGCTTGTGAGTTCTAAGACGAGAGGTAAGAACCTGCGCATCACATTGTGACTACTCTTTGCATCTTTATCACCCTGCATTGTTAATTAGGCACGTGCATATCATACATTAAGTCAAAAATACAAAAACATACATGGTGGATCGGGCCGCAACTGGTAAAACCTTTGTTTTGTTACTTGACCTATGGTAATCGGACCGCAAACCAGACGGATTCCCTACACCAAACAGTCACGGGCTAGTTGGGAACGTTGACTAGGGAGAATCCCTTGCTGTTGTTGCCTGCGAATTTCCAGGCCTCAACACCTGGTTGAGAGGTGAGATACCATAATCATGGAGGTAGCCTTCGAGTCCCTCTGAGAGCAAAAAGGAAGAGTTTAGACCCATGGTGGGATCAATCCCCAGTCTAATGCATCTACCATCACCTACCTTCTAGCCCAATTGACTAGTGATCCAAGAGAGAGTTCTAATGAAGCCATTCTAGAAGTAGGATGTGCCTTGTGCAGGAAAGTGATGTTTGCACAGAGTTTCATCCATAGATAAATTTTTAATATATTTGTCACCAATATTGTAACTCTAGGTTTTTCTACCATTTAAAACCATCCAAAGAATTTTCAATCTAAGTGACATACCAAACCATTCAAAATTTTTGATGTTCCATCCACTATATTCATGGGGTTTGGAGATAGTATACCAATCCACTAAGTGCATCTTATGTTTACCTTCAGTGCTGCCCCAAATAAATGTAAAAATGCAGTGTCTAAGATAGTTCAAGATAGATTTTGGAATTCAAGAAAGATAAAACCAATATACCGCTAACCGAGAGGTTTGAGACGATACCCAAGAGGTTTGAGACGATACCCCAGGTATTTGAATCCTGTAGATAGTGGATCCATTTTATAGGAAAGAATAGAGGCAATGTGTTCCCTCGTCTCCACATCCACATCGTTGTACATGAAGGAGGATTTTTCAAGACTAATAGACATGTCAGTAGCTGAACAGAAAAGATCAAGTGCTTCCTTATAATCTTTCCATTCACCAAAAGATCCCATCCCAAACGATATAACATCATCAACAAAGAGCAGGTGCGTAATAGACAAGTTGGATGAGATTTGTATCCCTTTGATTTTTCCTTTCTTCTAAGCATCATAATAATAAGGCTGAGAATTTCAATTACTAGGATAAAGAGGAGGGGGGGGGAAGACGACAGACCTTTCAGATACCACGAGATGCTAGAAAGAATTTTGAAGGAGAAGCATTAACCAAAACCGAGAAGTTTGAGGAGCTGACACATCCCATTATCCAATTCACCCCATCAACAGGTATACCAATATGGAGAAGAACAAGTCGTAAGAAGGTCCAATTGACACGATTAAAGGCTTTGACAAGATCTAGCTTGAGTATCATGACCTGGAGGTTTTTGGTTTTGATGGAGTGTAGAATTTCCTGAGTAATGCCCACGGGTTCAATAATAAGTCTATTATTGAGAAATCCATATTGTTGGCTAGAGATAGCCTTATCCATGAAAGACTTAAGTTGAATAGCTGCAATTTTTGAAATGAGCTTGTAGATCAAATTGCAGAGTGATATTGGTCAAAAGTATGTAAAGGTAAGTGGATTCTCACACTTGGGGATGAGTGTAAGGAAAGTGGAATCATGGAGTTGATAACCTTCCCTTCAATCCTAGACTGTTCAACAGCCCTGAGCAAATCAACTCCCACCAAATTGAGGAAAAAAGGGAAGAAATCCACTGGCCATCCATCAAGGCCAGGGCTCTTATCCTTTTTAAATCCGTTTAAGGCTACTTCAACTTCCTGAAGAGTAATTTCAGAGTGGAATATCCCAGCATATTCCTCCTGTACAAAGAAGGGGAAAATTCTGATGACTTTGAGTTGGTCAGGAATGTTGGTAGTACCATCATCTTTGAAAATATCTGAGAAGTGAAGTTCACCCAAATGTTTGAGATGGGATTTATCATCAAAAAATTCGCCTTCAATATTTTTGAGAGCCCAGATCATATCTAAATTTCTCCTAGCAGAGGCAAAATTATGGAAGAATTTAGTATTAGCATCTCCTTCATTAATCCATAAGGCTCTACTCTTAAGCTTCCAAGTCATGACTTCATGAGCCATGAAGCTTTTGTTTTTAGTTTTAAGAACAGACAAGAAATCAAAATCACAATCAGAAATTATACCAGAAGTCTGCAAAATCAGGAGAGACTGGATCTCATGATCAATGCCAATAATCTATCGGTTCTTTATGAAGTATTGTTTTTTTCCCAATCTTTAACTGTAATTTTGAGCCTTTTGAGCTTGTGGGTGAGAATTAACATATGATCACAAGACAAAAGTGAGGTATCAAAGATCCAAGAGGAGTTTACAATAGAGGGAAAATACTTCTCTGAGAGCCAAGCCTTATTAAAATTGAAAGGATAGTGGTGAGAGGAGGACCGTACTTCCCATTCCAAACAGACAGGGTAATGGTCAGAGATCATAGAGGGTAGGGTCCAGGATCTATAACTGTTGAGAATGGGGAGAAGATGGGAAAAGGCTATAAATCTATCCAATCTTTTGATGATTCCCTCAATCCCAGCCCTCTTATTTCTCCAAGTGGGGCGAGGAGAATGAGGGGAAAGGTAAACCAAATTGTTACTAGCCAACATCTGGGAGAAATAAGGAGCCATGAGATCAATATGAAATTTGTTACCCCATACTTCTAAGGCTGAGAGAGTGAAGTTAATATCCCCTGCCAATAAGAGATTAGGTAGGTCAAATAATCCCCCAGAAAGTACTTTATTCTAGAAAAATCCATGTTGGAGTATGGGCCATAGAAATTGAGAATAGAAATATCATCACTAAGGCCTTTGAACCTGTCTTTGATCAGTATGCCCGCAAAGGAAGAAAATGATTTAAAATGAACAATAAGAGGGTTCCATCCAGAGAGGAGAGTGGAATCAATGGCACAAAATTCCCAGCCACGTTTAAGTTTGGAAAAAATATGAAGAGCATGATAGTAGTTGCACATAGTTTCCTGTATGAGGATCATATTAGGATTTAAAGACAAGAATAAAGAGTGAAGGGATTTTTGTTTGGTGAGCCCTCCAAAACCATGAATGTTCATGGAAAGAATTTTCATGGAGAAACAACCTCATCAGGTGACAACAATCTAAGTGCATGAGGGGAGGATAAATGGGAAGACAAGGGAGCTCTAGCAACTACCTTAAGTCTAACAGAAAGAGGTGTATAAATACCATTAGTTTCTTAATCACCCGGTGAGATGGAAGGAGGGATGTTCTTCCTAGACTTGTGTATGGTAACATTTTCAAATCTGATGGAGTCCAAAGGAAGTGTAGAGGGGGAGATAGGTGACTTATCAGATAATATAGAAAGATATTTGAGGAGTGAAAGATCCATAAAGGAGGGAGAGTCACAAGGACTTGAAGGAGGAGTAGGGGGGGCGTAGGTGTAGGAGCAATGCTAGTAGGGGGGGGGGAGTCTTCAGAAGTGAATGGAGGATGTTCCTCAGTGGTCGATAAGAGTGGTGGAGGGGTGAGGGTGGGAACAAGTTGTGGGAAAGACTCTGGAGCATCCAGAGGTGAAATCTTTAGGGAAAAACTAACAATCGGAGTGGCCATAGTACTAGCAAGGAGAGATAAACGAGAGAAGTTTTCCACATCCTCGATATAAAGGAGTTTACCCTTGGTAAGGTCATCATAAAGTGTAGGAAACGAGGATCCATATAAACCTTCAGCAAACGGAGCTGAGACCTCTTCAGTATTGGGGGATTCATCAAGAGGAGAGCGAGAAGGAGGATCAAACATGTTGAAGCCCTTGGAAATAGGAGTACCATGAAGGAGGGAAGTACAAGAATTTTGAAGGTGACTAGTATCATGACAGAAATTACATCTGAAGGGCACGTTAAGTAATCCAATCTTTGACATATAACCTTCTCACCACATACAATATCAATTTCAGCAAGTAAACCTTTAGAGACATCCAGTTCGATAAGGACTCTTTAGATGCGTTTATCAAAGATAAGATGAAAGTCCTTCTCCAACTCAACGAAACACCCAAGGGAATTTTATAGGCCAGTGAGGAAGTCCTTGTCCCACAGGGGGAAGGGAAGCGCAGGCAGAAGTACCCACAAGTGGCATTTAACCACCCTTTCTCGGAGAGGGTCAAAGCTAGAGTGCCAGGGACTATGAACCATGGAACCTTTGTGAATGGTCTAGAGAGTATTCAAGATGAGTGAAGCATCCTTCTCCTCAAGGAAGAAAAAAACTAACCACTTATTGGAAAGTAAGATTATGGTAGGGATGTAGTCAATCAAAGGATTCCAATGGAGATTGGCCCATTCAATCCACTCTTCTTTGTTCATCGAGAAATACTCTAAGAGACTGATCAGTGCTCTGCAGCAGAGTGAATCAACTATATCCATTAGAATATCTCGGTCAATGACATATATACGCTTAGAGTCAAGTGCCTTTACCGCTTTGGTTTTCCTTCGAGAGTGGTAAGAAGGATTGACTTGAGGATGAGTTAGCCCCTTGCCTCCAGTCGAGGAAGAGTATGGCCCAGGCTCCGAAGACATGTCTGAGAGCCAAGGGATAGAGGGGAGCAGTCTCGAGACCAACGGGGAAACCCGAGGAGGAAGATATCGAGAAAAAATGGTAAACAACGCATAAGAGGAGCCGAAAAGGTGAGGAAAGGGGGAATAATACCGATCGGTGTGTCGGCCCAGTAAACCCCAATAAATAATACAGTCGTCCACAGGTAGAGAAACCGTAACAAACCCAGTAAGAAAGTAAGTAAGGTAAAGGAGAGAAAAACAATCTGAAAAGAAGATACCTTGGATCAGTTCAAGTCAGGGGATGGAAGACAAAACAATCCAAAACATAGACAACGAGAGACCACCAGTCCCGAACCAAGAAAAAAGTCAACTAAAATACCCAAGAGACCCTAGAAACTTGGTCGACCACTAAGTTGACAGCCCTGTGCGTCAGATGAGACGGGAAGAGGGGGGATTCCCACTTATTTTTACATGGTTGGTACTAAGCCCTCCAAAACAGATGGCAAACTCCATGTGGAGCAAAAATCCACGACAGTACTGAGAAAAAAATACAGCATCGGCCCCAATAACCCTAGAAGGTAACGAATAAAGAAAATAGTATATGATAAAAGACGGGTACCTTTCATAACGATGAGACAGGGAGCAAAGTGACAAAAGCGGCAACCATCAGAGTGATAACAGCTGACACTCAATTCCCATCAATCCTTGTACCACGGAGCTCCTTTCAAGATGGAGAAATCCACATAAACAACGACATTGTGTAAGTGGGAGTCACAAAGGGATATGTTCTTACCAAATTAAGGGGAATTAAGTTAGTAAAAAATTATTAAGAGTGCCACTTATTCATGCCTTCATTTACTTCTGGTTCTCTGTAATATTTTGAATTTTTTCTCTAATCCTCCAAAATGACCCAAGTTTCAAGAGGTTTTTTTGTTATGAACTTACAACTGTGAATAATATAGCTTTTATTTCTTCTTTGAAATATTGTTTCACAAAACTTTCTCTATCTTTTTCTTTCTTTATCATCTGTAATTTAAGATAAGAACATAATTATCTATATAATATGGTAATGTTACTTAACAACACAATTATTTATATAATATGGTAATGTTATTGAAAATAGTGAGATGCATCTACAATTCAAGTAGATGTTACATTTATAACTATATTAATTATAACTAACATAGATTTATCTTAAACCCAAATCTATCAAGCATTGAGAGGTATTCAATTTTTTGAGGTGTGTATTTTTTTTTATCTTAAATTTTTTACACATTAAGAAAAAATTTACACCTCAAAATATTTGATCACATGCTTGATATATCGCAATTTAAGATGAAATCAATATATTTTTGTTTTGTTTTGTTTAAGTCGACATCATTTTCATTTTTATTTCTTTTTTCTTATGAGAACGACATGTTACACAATTTTACATGTTACAACATCTCCCCCATGCTGGGTTGTAAAGCACCTCACTACTTTCGATGCAAAAATGAAGTTAATTGAAAATGAAATATTAGAAAAAACTACCAAAATAATAAAAAATATACCACAATAGTTATTAAACTTCATAATAATAAAAAGCAACATAAATATATCTTAACAATCTTTGTAGAAAGCTAACTTGATTGAACAAGGTTAACATCCAATATCTATGATTATATTAATTCAAAATATTTTGTATTGAATTTTAAGTAAAAAATGTTGATTTCCACTCATTATTCTAATAAAAAAATGACCCTTTCATATCACATTTAAAGTATTACTGGATCTTTAAACTTTGAGAAAAATAATTTTATTGTACGGGATAAACCCAAACATTATAAACTTATTTTAATACATTTAATATATAGACATAAGTATATGCAAAATATGAAATTTCTATACATATACATTCCACTATCGCTATATATACTCATACATACACACATAAGATCTTTAAATATATACATTTCATATATACACATACATTTCGTAATGAATATATACATATACATTTTTTTCATGCGAAAAAACCATCTTCTTGCTATTTCGAAGGAATCAATGAAAGCTCACACACATACATGAAATCTCAACAAATTTTCTCACTTCCGTGAATGGTAAGTCGAGCAAACAATCAACCAAATATCCAAGCAAAAACATGTCTCAACAAAATTAACCCTAAATAAATGAAATAAAATCCATCTAACTCCACCAACAAATCACCATATCCTTACCAAATATATATACATCCATTATAAAAAATCCACACTTACACCTTACTAATAATTTACACACATAAACACATCGATACAATAATTTTAACATCGTGCTTAACCATTTGTAAATTCTCATTGACAATTACATTAGGAGTAAACTTTCTACCCGACCATTTGCACCGATCGGACGACCAACAATGCGTGATGTGACAGCTCTCGCGAGCCAGGTCGTCCGATCGGTGCAAATGGTCGAGTAGAAAGTTTAATCCATTGCTTTAATCCTATAGTGATAAGATGGTACTTGGATAAGATCTTCATCCACGTCATCACCCACCCAATCTTCATCTTTGGAGAACCATCCTTGTGAATTGATTTCCTATTGGTTGATTGGATTTCCTTATCCCGAGCCTATTCACGTGATGATATATACTTTCCACGTGTCAGCCACTCTGCAAACACGCGGTGGCAGTCACATGGTCACATTTTAAATTAATGGTTGGTCTTAGAAGTTACACCTAGTATTAGAATTGCATCATTCGTCTTGTTTTCACTTTAATTAATCCCCTTTTCATCTCAATTGATCCCAATCCCTTGTGGGGTCTTCCCCATGTATTTGATCCCAATGGCTCCGAGTGTTTCTCCATGGTTTTGTTTTTTTTCCTTTTTTCTTGGCCACAGGGGTTCGTGTCACTCGCCATCCTACTATGAAATGATTTAATTTTAGCCAAACATAGTAGGCCCATAATGGAGCAATATCTGGATAGTGGGTTTTGTTTGGTTTTGTTTTTTTTCCTTTTTTCTTGGCCACAGGGATTCGTGTCACTCGCCATCCTACTATGAAATGATTTAATTTTAGCCAAACATACTAGGCCCATAATGGAGCAATATCTGGATAGTGGGTTTTGTCTGGTTTTGTCCTTTTTGAGGTTGGTGATGTGGACATGACCTCAATAACTTCCCATTATATGCAAATAGTCAAAATGAAAAAACTCTATTATAGAATGAAGAGGTAGAGGATGAAACAATGTCTCCACCAAATTAAGATGCAATGAGTTGTCCATGCTCAAGTTCTCCTATTTCATTGGTAAACATGTTCACTAGAGAAAAAACAAGTAAAAATCAAATCTCATCTAAAATAATTTCATTAGTCCAATATTGCATAAAAATGATTCAAATTCAAATACCCAAGAATCTTGAGATTAGTGATGAGAGCAAGAAGTTTCACAGATTTGATCAAGGTTCAAAATTCATAGACTTCATTTTTGCATATCATTCTATCACATTAAGTTAAGTTGAACTTATGGTATCAATAAGTCATAACATACATGCGCACATATTTGATAGAATTTTTAGATGTTCATCACTATTATTAGTGCTTTTGGTTTTTTAACATAACAATTTATGGACATATAAATTGTCACATACCTATATCAATAATAATATGTGTGCATATTGCACACCCAAGCTCATCTATATTTTCATTAAAAATTACTATGTGTAACTAATTACAATATTGTTCAAGTGCATAGTAATAGAAGTTTACCACAAATGCATTAGATCAATTTTTTGTACACTCTATAGTGCTTTTACCATAATCCTTATATCAATAGCATAATCACAAACACATAATATATTTTACTAATTTAATTAATTGAGACACATAATATATTTTACTAATTTAATTAATTGATTTAGATCAATTCTTTGTACACTATATAGTGGTTTTGCCATAATCTGTGTATCAATAACACAATTACAAAGAAGTTGTACCCCTACTA
>LPNX010388691.1:597555-651008 GCA_001517045.1 Pseudotsuga menziesii | reverse complement strand
ATATATAAGGGGGTCGGTGTCCCACAAATAAGGAGGCCTTGTACACCAAATTTGGGCTAACTAGGTTGTGATCTTCAACAAATTTGGGCTAACTAGGTTGTGATCTTCAATAATCTCGTGCAAACCCTTAAAGACAACCCCATAATTCACGAGTTGTAAACGAGGTAAACCATCAACCCTGATTAGGGACCCCGACTTGACAATGACATTGAGTGAAGCCTTCATTCACAAAGATAATATGTAATCTCTTACTTGCAACTCATAACACTCAACCACTAAAACTAACCCATCAAACTAAATCATTATTATTATTATAACACTATTAAAATATATCATATTAAATATCTCATCATTATTCTACCCTTATCTCTTCATCTTTAATGATGATGAGGTCTCTTGGAATCAATACATTCAAAATCTGCATAAAAGTGTGGTTAGACTGTCGGATAAACCAGACCGACTCTTATGGACCAAAAATTCCATGGGAGGGACATACTTGCCCAAACTGGGATACCTTGCTATCAGAGAACTGGAGGATCCCCCCAAGCCTGACTGGTGGTGCCAAAGCATATGGAGGCTTTTCTGTCCACTCAAAATAAAAATGTTTTTCACGCTAGTTCTAGACGGCAAGATCCTGGTCTAGGATTCCTTTACTCACAAGTTTCTAGTTGGGCCCAGCAAGTGCAATTTATGTGAACAAGATACTGAATCCATAGATCATCTCTTCTTATCTTGCCCTTACGTGCAGGAGGTGTGGAAATCTCTCACATATCATGCGGGCATTCCACACTTTTGGAATTCTTTGGATATCAAACTGGCTTGGAAGGATTGGATTAGCAGTCCACACTTCTCAACTCTTGCCGCCCTTCCTGTTTTTTCAGTTTGGGGCATTTGGCTAGCTCGGAATAAGAAATTATTTGATGAAATTCTCATTCCAGCCCAAATTTATGCTAACCGCAATTTTGGAATCTTCAAAGTTTTTCCAATACCAGCCTCCCTTAAACCTCCTCGAACCATCTCTGCGGCCATTGTGGATGATAACTTTCCATGGCCCTTTGTTGATGGTGCCTCTCAAGGCTAGCCATGGTTGGGTGGCGCT
The DNA here is from genome assembly GCA_001517045.1 of Pseudotsuga menziesii. Taxonomy (NCBI): domain Eukaryota; kingdom Viridiplantae; phylum Streptophyta; class Pinopsida; order Pinales; family Pinaceae; genus Pseudotsuga; species Pseudotsuga menziesii. Next base: position 649,909 of record LPNX010388691.1, on the reverse strand, counting down.
GGGGGTATTATCCACCTATCCCCCACTAGGTCCATCCATTTTGCTGCTAGGTTGGGGGAAGCCTCCAATAACCAGGTTGAATTCATGGCTGTCAACATCCTATTGAGGCTCGCTCTTGAACTTGGTGTGGACATATTACAGGTTGTTGGTGACTCTTTGTTGGTTGTGGATTGTCTTAAATTCCCCAAGCCTTGGTGGATATCTTTCTTCTTCCTCTCTTTGAGGACCTTGACAGAGTGAGGACCCACTTCTCTTTTCTTTCTTTTCAACATATATTCCAAGAAGCTAATGCAGTGGCTGATGGCCTGTCCAAGAAAGGCTTGCTCCTTCTAGCGGGATTCTCTGATAGATGGGAGATGAATGATGGCCAGATGACCCCATGGGTCGTCAATGTCCATAGACTTTCCATTTAAGTTTTTTTCGACTATGCAGAGTTGATAGATCAACAGGACCTTTAATTAGATATATTTGACTGATAGAGATGAATAGTCTTCATCTTACTGTAGATGCAATGATCCTATAAATTAAAATTCTCTTATACAAAATGTAATGACCCAGAAGTTAATAAATTATATGATTTTATTTTAATAAAATTATAATATTTTCCACATAAAAACAAAAAATAATAATTTAAATAACCATTTTATCCTCTTTTATGAACCTCCATCATTTTTACACAAATATCTCACCCTTACTCATACCTCTCGCTCCTTTGCCTAAATTTAATTATTTAAATAACAAATGTATTATCTCGTTTATCTAACTCTTCACCATTATCATAACCAATGCAATAGGCACATTGTTCTATCATGATGATACTATAAATACGGCACTCAAAAAATCTATGAATATAAAACTCATGGATGTGGTTGGTAAATGTGGATGAAATGAATTTATTTAAATATAATATATTTTAAATACGAGATGAAGGAGTTTTGTTAAGAAAAACGATTTCAAATAAAAATTAAAAAATATTATTATTAAAAAATTGATTGTATTTTAAAATGGTTTCATGTTATTAATTTTTTTCATTTTAAATTATATAGAGATTTGTATTTTCTAATTTTTCTTGTTCGAGTGTTTGAATATTATTTTGAAACTTTTTTTATTTTCTTGGATGGGAGAATGAATATTCTTTAGGTAGTTTTAGCCATAGTAATTTCACCCATGACATTGCTTATACTTAAATGCAAGTTTTTTTTAAGTCTAATGATTACATATAGATATAATTATTAATTTGAAGTGTAATTTTATACTAGAGGTATTTGTCAAATTTTACTTTTATATTCATGGATGGGGTGTTAAGAAGCAACAACAGGGTCATCATTGTGGATAGGATGGGAGTTGATCGGCGCCCTGTGATGACTGGCAGGATAATGGTTGTGAGGACGTCGATGATTAATGACGTTAATTCTTTCATTCACACCGCAAATCGACATGACCTTCTAGCTTGAATGGATTAATTACATACTCGATCACAGGAATGGATGTTTTGACTCCTACGCATAATCTCAAGCTCATTTTTTACCCGCCCTTGTCGCTATGCTCTCCTTAGCACAATGGGATCTTTGAACTCTGTTTATGCTAGACATATATGAGCTCTGAGATAGTTTTAGGGTGTGAGGATCATTGGGAGGAAGCTAATGGAATGGCTCAGAATGGACGACGTGGTAGGTGAGACCGTGGCCACCACGCTCCTTCCCAACGCACTGATGAAACTAGTCTTCCTCAACATCTTGCATCGATGACTGATACCCTTCTTCTCATTCACAATGACATTAATGAGGCGGAGGAAGACAAACAAGCCTTAATTTTCGAGCTCTGTGATAGGGTCAAATGCTCTTGGACTAGAGCGCATACATTGCTGAACTCTATCATCTCCCATCACCCTTGCTCGCTACCATTGGAGATGATGGTCAAATTCACTGGGGTTTTGAAGAAGAGGTGGGTGGTAGGACTCACAGTGAGGTGGATGTGGGGATTGATGACGTTAAGCAGGAAAATCAGGTTGAAGCAACGGTGGATGTGAAGCACGACGACACCCATTATGTGGCTAGCACTAGTGGAGCCAAGTCTGAGCACCTTGACACCGTCAAGGTCGAGGAGAAGCCTCCTACTCCCATGACAAAAACATGTATTGGTCCACCTATCAAGTAGTGTCTATCTCCATTCCAGTCCTCTCTTTTTTGGGTTATGGATCTAGTTTTGTTCAAATGTTTACTCCTTCGATAGATAGTCCAACAAATCCTAGTCTCTTTTTTGTTTTTCTAGCTATTGATAAGATTAGGATTTGTCACGGTCATCAAACTACTATTCTGAATACTGGTTGTTTTTTCCTCCAAAAAGATGTGAAAACTCGTAATCTGGGTTGTTTTCTCATGATGAGAGCCCCAACTGCTCTATATTTTTATGTACCAGTTTCTGTGATATAATGTGAATGCTAACTTACACATACATAAAAGATTTAGTTTTATTCAGATCCAAGCATAAGTGAACATGTATTGCGATTGAGATCTAGGTTCAATTTTTTCTAATAATCTCCCTAACTCTTTTTTTTTGTCTCAAGGATTTTGTTCTCCTAAAATCTTCATTGAAACTAAGGAAGCCTAACCCATATTAGAATTATTAAAAACATTTTATCTTCTAAATCAAAACTTAAAAACTATATATTAAGATAAAACTTAGTTTCTATATTTTTAATTTACACTTAAACAACACCCTCTATGTTTATGCTGGTCCATTATTTTTTAAATCAAAATAAAAATAAATAATTTAATTCAAAATATTCTGCCACCTACTTCAAAATCAATATAAATAATTTAGTTAAAAATGTTCCATGACTACTTCATAATCACTATTAAAAAAAACATGCTTGCATTATTAATTCAATAACACACCAATCCAAATTGGATACGTTTGCTTCATTATTTCATTTAAAATAAAAAAGTATTACAAAAGTACCATTAAATACCTATCCCCGACGAACATATGATAAAACTGGGGTGACAACCTAAGCATACCTAACCATAACCATTACACTTCATATCTCAACAAAACTTGATTTAAACCATATATACAATGTCATTGAATTGAATGTGTTGGTGTAATCTAAATATTTTATGTTTTTAATTTTTTTCGAGTATATTTTTTGTTTTGTTTTAGTTGGAGTTTAGTTGGAAATCTGTAAAAAAAATTAGAATTATATATATTAGCTATGGAAATTACATAATTTAGGTGTTAGAGGTATTTAAGGGTGCTGAATCTATTTATTAATTAAAAAACACAATTTGTACACTTTCAAAATTAGATTTTATAATTTTTTGTTTTATTGGATTTCGACTAAAACCCACTAGAAAGTCCAAAACATGGAATAAATAAACTAAATTAAACATTTATATTAAAAATGTTATTCATATATCAACCAAACTTGCCACATATTCCATTATAAGTTTATATTAAAAATGTTACATTAACATCAACAAAGACTTCCTAAAATTGCACTTTGATATATGAATTTTTGTTTGGTTTAAATAATCAGGATGATAACCATGAAGATTTGGAGATTTAAAAGATGGTTGTTAAATGGATAATATAATGTTAGATATAAAATACATATTAAATTTTTTAATGAATTTCAATTTTTCATTACTTAATAATAATTTAAGTATATCAGTATTTAAAAATAATAATTACGCATCTTAGTATTTAAGAATGGAATGCCCAATTATATGCAATGGATACCCATATCACATGTTTCCTTTGTAATAATACTCATTTCTTTATAAACAATATTATTGGAATCGTTAATTCAAAACATTAAATTTGTGGCTTTGTATTCTGATTTTTTATTAAAAAACATTATAGTTTCTCATGAATAAATTAGTATAAATTCATTTAAATTTAGATTTAATAATTATTTAAAGTTGTCAAATATTTCACTGTGTGTGTTTTCTCATGAAAATGATAACACTATCTTTATTTTAAGTAGAAAATGTAATATTATATTTTTTTATGTGTTTGAGCATATTGGGTTCAATGAGCTATTTCAGGTGGCTAAGTGCTTTGAGTTTCATGCGAAAGGTCTTTGGTCAATTCCTCGAGTTGGATATCTTTATGGTGTGCCTCGCTCAATGTCGTTGTGAGACCAAGCACCATAATCAACAATAATGATTTTGCACTATGTAACATCTAAGAATGTGGTAGGAATTTCCTTGTAAAGTTTTGCTTGAAAAAAGTATCTAGTATAAAAAACTCAAGCTTTGCCTACACTCCTTAACTAAAAATATTAATTTTGAATCACTTCATGAGCTTGGGATTTATAAAATCATTATTGAAACATCATATACCATTAACACAATGAAGGATAACCTAACAATAAAAAGGAAATAAGACACCTATATAATCATCCTCGTCAAGTAGGACACCATAAACCAAATATCGCCGAAATTTTTTAATATATGTCTATTCATAAGAACATATATTCTAAAAAAAAATTGTGTAAACATTTGTCCATGAGGTAAATCAGAGGTAACCTCATCCTTAGTCTTAGTTAGATCGATAACACCTTCTTGACTATCAATTGCCTTCTTAGACAACTTGATTAAGAAAACATTAAGGTTAATATAGATATGAATGTAACTAAACAAAAAAATAGATGTAATTATGCCAGATCTATGCATTAAGATGATCTAAAATGAGGTTGTGGTTTTGAAGGTCTCCATTCAACCATCCAATCACCAACTTATAATCTCCATAGATTTGTAGCATGGTGATACCTTTATCCATTACTAAACCTATCCAAGCAAATACCACCTTAAACTCATCCATGTTGTTGCCACCCCTTCCTAGATCACATGAGAAATATGTCCTATAATTTTTTTGAAATAAAAATGAGACCACCTACACCACACAACCTTGGGTTGTCCCTTATCCTCCATCACAATAATTATAGGGTTTTCTTTTATTGCCATATAGGTTGATTAGTCTTTACTAATAATTTAAGTCCTTCATATGCAAATTGAATTTCAAAGAATATGTGCAATGGAGTCAAGGTTGTATAATGAAAGCTTCATCATTTCTCACCAATCATATAGCCTAATTTGATATTAGGTGTAATGCCATATAAAAGGTTGATTAGTCTTTACTAATAACTTAAGTCCTTCATATGCAAATTAAATTTCAAAGAATATGTGCATTGGAGTCAAGGTTGTATAATGAAAGGTTCATCATTCCTCACCAATCATATAGCCTAATTTGATATTAGGTGTAATACTAACATGATATTAGGTGTAGGTGTAAGGCTAACATAATATTAGGTGTGGTGTTTGATGTTTAGTTATAGCTTTATTATCCAATCACTTCAACATTTCTTTTTATGATATCTTAACTTCTAAAGTTTCATTCGCATTTGTGAGATTTTGGCTACTAATCAAAGGATGGTAAATTGTAATGATATTTATACTATGACATTACCAATTGTATTATCAAAGGATGGTAAATTGTAATTTTTTTTTTGCTGAAGGAATCGACAACTCGAGATTGGGCTGGTACTCGTGTGACACAGGGTCCAGGGATCCAATCCCGCTACCACTATACCCCTAGGTGCCCCACACACCCCACAAGCATGGGACACAAGTAAATCCAAGTGTCATTTGAACTTGTGACCTTTATTTACAACTACGACTTCATAACAACTAAATTGTCAATAAACTACACCTGTGTAGGCTTAGTAAATTGTAATATTATTTATACTATAACATTACCAATTATATCTCAGACGTAATGTGTTGATAAAATTGGTAGTATAATCCAATTATAAATAATTTAATAGTAAAAATTCAAAATATTCAATTACTATCATACATGTGATCCACCCGTTAGCAATGTGTAATAATTTCGGTCCATAATAATCCGGTTAACATCATAATTCTTAAAATACTCGGTTTGGATTGATCACAAGGTTTGGTGATCTTAATAGGCTAACGTTGTCTAGGATGCATAGTTGGATGAAGCATATTAAGTTTACAAGTGACAAAATTATATTATATGATTTTGACTTGAGGTGGAGAAAAGTGAGGAAATTATATTATATGATTTTGACTTGAGGTAGAGAAAGGTTAGGAGAGTACATATATGAATTGAATTATGATAAATATGTTTAAAATATTAAATGTTAAAATTATTTGGGTAGTTTTTTTTTTTTTAATTTTGTTTTTAATTGTTTTTATGAATTTATTTATGTTTGAGATTGTATCGTTTGATTTGTTTTTTCTTAGGATGTTATCTTGAGTATGTTTTTATTTGAGATGAATTATTTTTAGTTAGAGAGATAACCTTCATTTTCTTAGTCTTTATTGAGAGGTCATCTTTATTTGTTGTATCTTGTGGTTTATAAATACACAGTCTTATAAGTTGCACATGTACTTCCTGTTTGTTTCCTTTATACTTCTATGCATTTTCTAGCCTTGTATTGACATTATTATTTCCTACTTTGGATGGTGTATTTTCAATGTCATTACCTTATTCCTTTATTGATGTAACTTCACCATTGTTTTTGTTTTCGATGGTGCTTTCCAACATGGTATTCTCATCATACCTTTGAAGTCCGCATCAAACATTGCCTCTTTTTCTCTCATCGATTATGGATTAAGGTTGTTTCCTCTCACCTCTTCCTCTTCTCCAACTTCTTATCGTTCCCAAGAAGTCACTCAAGGAACCATATCAAATAGAATGTGAGTTGGAGGATGAAGAATTTGACTCAACATAAGAATCTAAATTGAAGAAGAAGAACCCTAAACCCTAGTTTTAAGGAGATCTTCTTGAAAAAGAAGGAAACCATAAAGGTATTATCTTCCTAATTTTCAGACATGTTTTGATTTATCAATTATTATGATGATCCTAAAAATGTGAAGGAATTTGTTGATTTAGAGGATAGTAATCTCTGGACGAAGTCCATGGTTAAAGGAATGGATGCCTTGGATAAAAATGAAGCTTGGGATCTAGTTGAGTTACCTGCTGGAAGAAGAATCATTGGTAGAAAATGGTTGTTTATTAAGAAATTGAATGCAGAAGTTAAAGTGGATAAATACAAATCTCGCTTAGTAGCAAAGCAATATTCCAAGATAGAGGGAATTGATTTTGGTAAAAAAATTCTCCATTTGCTAAATTAACTTCTATCAGATTCCTTCTTTCTAGTGTTGTTGCTTTTGATCTTGAAGTAGAGAAGATGGATGTGAAGACAACATTTCTACATGGGGATCTTGAAAAATAAATCTTCATGAAACAACCATAAGGTTTTACAGTAAAGGGAAGGAAAAAGATGGTCTACAAGCTAAATAAGCCCCTTTATGGTCTAAGGCAATATCCAAGGACATGGACACTTAAATTTCATAGACATGCTACATTTTTTATAATCTTGCATAAATGTGTCATCGACATATAGAATGCATCTCACCAAAGACATCCTCATCAAATCCAAAATATAAATTGAGCCCTTAAATGTCAAAATCAGTCGGTGTGGAAAATAGGATAGCTAAAAGCACTGTATACCCACCCTATTAGCATGACATACTTTCTCAGTGGCTAGTGTGTACCTACGTGGATTTTCCTTCGAAAACTATGTGACTATCAAAATGATGGGACCACTGACTTCCATGACACATTCAAATATCAAAATGGTTCTCTTATCGAATGAGACTCCCCACATGCTTGGGAGCATTCAATATCCCCCCTCATGTACTTGGAGAACCAATTCAAAGGCAAGAGTGTTGACATTTTGATCTATAAGTTTCTCGGCCTCCATTTGGCCTATAAAAGGAAGCCATGGGCATTCATTCTATAGGATAAATCATAGCAAAATTATGTTGTTGGAATTGCATTGGGAGATCACCTTTCAATTGACTTCTTACCTCAAGTTGGCATGCAAAATATCCCTTGCTCTCTTCCTCTAACAAGCAATTGCTTCTCCATGCTCGTTATCTTGCAATTGTGTGAAAAAATACCTCCCTAAGGGATATTGTTGGATTCCCTTTGAAGCTATCGCCTCTTAGGTGATAGCATTGTATTTATATGGACTATTGGACAATCAAAAGTTGAATCAGGATACTCTTGTTCTATTTGTTTTGCTTAGCACTTGTCCCATTTATTTTTTTGTTAGTTTTGTTTTATTTCTTATTTAGATTTTACTTTTCCATTTGTATTTTGGGATACTAACTCACAATTCACAATATTGGGTCCTTGCTACAACCTCAAGGATTTCTCTTAGCATGGAAGACTACTCACCCTTATGGCTATTTTCCCCTCAACAATATTTATGGTAACTCCACTCTTATTTTTGTACATTGGATTATAGATAGGTTGTCTTTTGATAGATAAATTATTTTGGGTGTTGTGTAGGTGAAAGAGCTTATTTTCAATCCTCTCAACAATTGCAATTTTGAATTCCTCTTCCTAGATTCCTCTTTATATTACTATCATGGTTCCCAACATCTTGGTCACGCAAAATAGTGCAAAAATATCTTCGACAATTATGCTATTTGCACGGTTGTGCTTCTCTTTAGTCATGTGCTAAATTAGTGAGACCTTTACAACACTATGCTCAAGATATACAATGCATCTGTGGGTCCAAAACCCGCGTGACATTTTCATTTTTTGATTTTTACCTTTGTTTTGCATAGTCACTTGTAGTTTCAATGATTAGTTAATGAAATATAAAATTAATAACTCACATTAAATTGTGTTTTCTTTAGTAATTACATAAATTAGCTCAAGATAGGAAGTAAATAAGTGATTTCTTGAATACTATTTAGGCTAAAAGTCTTTGGGGGTTTCAATGAACCTCTTAGTACTCATTAGTAGCTAGATGATTATGCTTGCAATCTCATAGAAATGGTTAGTCTAGACAATTTGATTAACCACTGGTATATAGATATCTTATTGTTTCTTTATTATTTCTTTGGTTTATGCAAGATATTTTAATTGTCTTTCTCACACAAGAAAGGGACCCAGATACTCCTCTTGCCCCAAGTATGCTCCTTTCCCTGCACTCTTAGTGATCTTACCAAATCAGAAAAGGATTAAAGGTTTGAAATACCTCCATTGCACATATTTCTTTCATTTGAGCATTTTAGTAGTTGTTATTTGTGACCAAACATTTCATACTTAGAGTTGAATTAAAGTGAATGCTTGCATGTATTTACTTTATGTTATTTAGTTAGTTACAAATCTTGATTTCATTTGCTTTCTAAACACATGTGTGATTTCTTCTTAAGCACACATTAAGAGACCTAAAGACTCTTTCTCATCTAGTATGCTCCCCTTCTTGTACTCTTAGTGATCTGGATGGATCATAATGATATGAAAGTTTGAAATACCTTTCCTGCACAACTTTCTCAAATTTGGACCATTTTAAAATCAACATTGCAATTGTAATCCTCAACCAACTAAAATACTCCATAGGAGGTCACAAAACAACATATTAGTTCGTTTAAGATCGATTGGGCTATGCATCCAAATAGTTCCCACCAATATTCTATATTCATGAAATATAGTGGTTGTTGACTTTTAGGTTACTTTTAAATCCTACCATTATCAAGTGTCAAAAGACAACCCAGATAAGAAGGTGTGGTTCTAAAGGAAACCAAAGCCAAGGTATAGTTGTTTCTTATCACCACAAAGAGTCACTCATATTTTTGTGGATACAACACTTTACCGCTTGATAATGAACCACTTATCCACACTTAACGTGAGTATCTTAGTGGCCAAAACCTAGGACATTACCAAGGTGCAATTGTGGGTGCAATTGATTACTGAGTCTGATATTGTTAGCTATTGGAAATGTTTCTATCCCTTCTAAAACATAATCCCAACATCGTTACTTGATAATTGATTCTATCATACCTTCACTATCCATATTCAGGGGATTTCATCACCGCCGTTAGGTGAGATATTAAAAGGCCCAATGAATTTTGAGAGGAAGGACATTATCATATTTTAGGGAATTTACATTTGCTTCCTTTTTATTTACAAGATCACCTAACATGTAATTAAAAATAACCAACTTTTGACCCTTTTCACAAAGACTCAACACCTATCACTCACTTTGCATCATATTGCATCTATTGTGGTTGGCATTTTTTCCATTTGTTCAATTGTGTTTATATTCCTATACCATCACTCTCACTTAATCACATAAATGAAAACCGTAGCAGAAAAAATAAATATGAGGCAGTCTCTTAGTCTGCAAGGAATTTCTCCTATCCAAAGAGGTGTTCTAACATTCTCTCCTCATGGTTCATGAGGGAGATACTCTATCCATGGGAATTCCTAGGAAACATTGTTAGGTTCAGCTTGTTAAGGGAACACCTTCCTTGTAGATTATACAACTCTCATTTATCAATCTCTTGGAGATCATACAACTCCCATTAACCCTCCATATTGTGGAAGAGGAAATAGTTCATCTCCACCTCTTGGAGAGAATACCCCCTCATCATCTCCTTCATTTGGAGAGAGGACACCCCCATCTTCCCCATCTCAAGGAGGAAAAAAACCATCATTCATGCCACTCTCATCTCCAAGAGGGGAAAACAAACAAAACACCATGGAGACAACAAACACAAACCTTCCTTTCATGGTGAGCCTAAATCTTCTTAAATTTGCCAAATTAATCAATGACCACATCCTTCATGATGCAACTTGGCCATAAATCCCCCCTAAAAAGGTCCCCTTAAATATCTCAAAATTTGAAGGGAAACAGAGAGTTGACCCAACCAACCTTGTTATGTCATTCCACCTTTGGTGCTCATCTAACAACATAGTCGAGGACATAATTTATCTCCATTTCTTTCAGAGAACACTTACCAAAACAATGTTCAAATGGTATGTCAATTTACCATCTAGGAATTATACCACCTTTAATTCAATTGCCACTATTTTCCTTACATAATTTCAGTTACCCATACACCACAATTTAGGGCTTAAAATTCTCACTGAATTTTGGCTGCAAAGCACCTTAACCCATATCATGGATCACATCCACAAATGGCGTAGACATAGGGCTTTTTGTAAAATAGGCATACAACCCCAGTTTTTGTTTGTTTGGTTTCTGAAATCACTCCAACTCATGATTGCGAAGTATGTAGTAACTACATTTCCCAAAATGGAAGAAGGGGCCATCCTAAAGGCCTATCATTTCAATTTGATTTGTGAACAATTCAGGTATCTCTATACCATTCTTACCAATGCCCCTTGACATCATTCTCTAAACCCAACACCCTTAGGTACTCACACTTAGTTTATGGGATTATTGGGACTATTTCTCACCAGGGAAATTCTCCCTATCCATCGACCTCTATGCCACTTAGTATGGCACAACAATACCCGCAAACTCCATCTATATTAATGACACCCCCAACTACACTAACTCCTCTATTTGGGTAGTTATAGTATGGACTCTACAGTCCTACATACATGAACTCTATCCAAGACCAACAATACCACCACCTCAAATGGTGTCACTTGATCCTACATCCACATCATATGATGCACCGAACCCATATATTCTTGCGCCTGTATACAATCTATATTTCCCATTTCTTGGTCCTACGTGTCCTTCCCCCATCCCTCAAACATGAATGAATCTAGTACAACCTTCTCCCATACAACAAACTCAATTATTTGAGCAATTAAATATATCTAATCCCCTGAATCCTCGAAATTAGGGGAAGAAGAAAGGAAAGAATAGGAAAATCCAATAGCATGGATAGGGTGGTAACCCCCCTCCCTATTAGAACTATACCATGGGTAAGTTGAACAATGGGGTATGAAAATCCCCATAAATAAGGAAAGAATACAAACCTTAGAATGAACTAACATTTCTTTGTATGCAGATAATATGAACACTATACACATAATTTCTTGTTGGTACCCGAGTGTTAACAACTGCTTGAGGCAAGGAATAATACTGCAACCAACCCTCCTCAAGCACATAATGCACCATAATCCAAACAAGCTATGTTTTAACAATCCTTTCCCAATCAAGGGGTGGTTACCTAGAAACATGATCCTCTCCCCTCAGGTGACATTTCAAAATATCTACATGAACATGATCAAAGTCAACTCCTAGACTCACACCAAAGGGTATGGCATACATGATTCCCCATAAGGGGAGAATATACCCACTACTTCTAGTGGGAATTCACAAATACCTTGTCTAAACAATGATTAGATCCCTCATATCCCAAAGGCATCGCTTAAACGAACAACCCATAACTCTCACATGAAACCTACCAAAAACTACAACATTGTAGATGATTTTTCTCAATCCCCTACTACTATGTCGACATTATAGGTTATATAGTATTTCCCTTCCCAAAAGAAGGCATTACTTAGTGCATTAGCTGCATTGGACCCTTCCAATTCATTCCTCATAACCTTCGATCTCAATAACGAAGAACCACAACTACCCTTGTCAGTTTCTTGCTAGATTCCTGTCATAGTCAAGCACATCATCATTCATTGATGCACCATCAATGAAGGAGCATCCACTTGTGTGATTTCCACTCATGTTTGGAAAAATATAGGTTCATCATACTTGTTCTCCTCATTTATCCCTCTCCATGCTTATGATGGGATACCATAAAAAACTTTGTATTTGTACCATAATGTCCCCATAAAGCTAGGGGGGAATGCCACTTTTGGATATTGATGTAGTCGATGTGCAAATCGAATACAACATCTTGTTGGGACTTAGTTATATGTATTCCATTAAGGCGATAGATTCCTCAATTTTATGCATCATGATGTTCGCCCACAACAGGAAGATTAGCACCCTTAACCAACTTAAATACTACAACTCACATACCAACACAAACTTAGATAATATCCTACCCATCATAGGATCAACTACTTTTTCCATGCATGTTGATATAGGTCCAAGAATTTACAAATATTCTGATTTACTAGGGGCATACTCGGGCCCTACACCCAAGATCCATGTTCCATAAACAGTCTCGTGTGTACTATATTCACCTGCAAATACAGTTCATAAGACCCGCCCACACTAGCATTGGTACCTCCCACTAGTTGTGGCATTGAATAGATCATAACTCCATCAATGCCACCAATATTTTTGGTCCCTTTCTTGTTCCCCCCCAAGGGACCACAAGGAACACAAGTAATATCCCAACTCACATTACCCGGGCTCACCTTAGGAACACATGTGTGGTATTTAACCACATATGCAATATGCAGTATGCTTTAAACTGGAAACCAAGATATTCAGTCACATTTCATGTAGTTACAGTATGCTTTAAGGTGGAAACCAAGATATTTAACCACTTCTTTTATCACTATTTGAGGATAAGGAAATAAACATTGAAGAATCTCTTTTTCATGGTCTTTTATCCCTTGGAACAAAATAAAGGATTTTTCGATATCAACCTACATACTTTAAGCTACATAAAAAATTACCAATTATATCTCTAAGCCTTTTTATATCACCCCTGTACATTAAAGCAAATAATAAGGTATCATCTACAAATACAAGATGAGTCATAGAGCAAGATTTTGCAATATTGATTCCTTTGAATATGCCATTCCTATCAGCAATCTTAATTTGTTGATTAATACTTTATGCTATTAATATAAATAGAAGGGGGGGGAATGGGAGACGTTTCCTAACTCCCCTGTAAAGATTGAAGAACATGGTAGCATAACCATTTATAACAACTCATAATTAGTGACAAGGGGAATACAAAAGCATGGGTGGATCAATAGAAGGTGGATGTATAATCAATTCACCCAATCAAAGGCCTTTGTGAGATACATTGTAATAGCCATAACATTGTGCCTCTTGATATTTATGGAGTGCAATACCTCTTGAGCCACTCAAATTTCAGGGTGGATCACCTTATCCTTAAGGGAAGGCTTTATTTTTTGTGATATAATTTTGGATATGATTTTATATATGATGTTATATAGAGAAAACAACCTTAACTGGTCAAAGGAAATCAAATTATCAACCTTAGAGATAAGAGCAAGAAAGGTGGAATTGAATGCTGGGAGAATTTGACTCGTGAGCCTAGATTCTTCAATCAGTCCCTCTTATGTCCTCTCCTATAAATTTGAAACATGCTATGAATAATTTAACAAGCAAGTCATCAAGGCATAAGCTCTTTTATTTTGGAAACTATGCAATACTTCCTCTAACTCAGATAGGTTGATTTAGGCCATTAGGTCCTCATTATCCCGATCATCAACAAATTGTGGAAAACTAGATTCCAATCTATCAATATGAACAACAAAGGATCTATCCTCAACTTTATAAATATTCATATAATTCTCAATTCCTTCATGAGATATACCTTGGAATCCATATACCTAATATATGTTGTTCTCACTGTTCTTCCATATGCAGTTACAAGTTAATTCCCTCATCTTTGTAAATATATGAAAGTACTTGTTATTATCATTACCAACCTTTAACAAAAAAGATTTTCTTTTGATGTGCCATTGGTTTTCTTGATCCAAGAGGATGTAATACTTTTTTCCTCTAATAGTTTTAGTTTCTACTCAGTGTGTTCAAAGAGCAATTTTTAAACTTCAACATGGTAGAGTTGGGAATATTTTAGTCAATTTTGATTAGGAGTATTTCCTCCTTTATATTTCATTTATTAGACCGCATAATAGAGGCCATATAGGCCCTTTTAAAACTTTCCAAAAGTTGGATTGATGTAGATCCTAAAGAGAGTGCATTAAATAGGGTCCAAATCTACTTGATTGATTGAATAAAAATGGCCTATTTGACCCACTTTCGATTCAATTTAAATGGGATGAGGAGTTTCAACTCCTCACACACCATTTATAAGAAAATAGTCTTGTGATCGGATCCCCATCCTTGAAAGATTCATTGTCAAAATTTAACCTTTTCCTTGAGAAGTTAAAAAAAAATAAAAATTTATCCAAATATTTTGCAAGTCGAGCCTCACTCAATCCGTTGTTACTCTAGGAAAGGTTTATAGTGAGGGAGCATTTTTAATAAATCCAACTTCCTCCCATTTGTTAGTGAAGTAAGACAACCCATGAATCCGATAGGAAGGGATCCAAACTAATTGAGATCCAATGAATAGATTCAAATCCTCCCTCATTATCAATATTCTGTTCAAAATTCATCCCATAAATTGTGTCGATCTAAGTAAGGACCATACAAATTTAGGAAGAGAATATTCTTCCCAATATCCATAGAATGTAAGATAGAACCAAGTCCAAAGGGAATATCCAGGAGTTATACAAGTGGAATTTACTATCTTTCCAACCTGTTACCACCTCCCTAGAAATGTCAATTTATCCTATGCATGAAAAGTCCCAACCTCAGGGCCATAATTAGCTTCTTTAAGGCTAGTTTTTTGGAGGGATTAGCCATCCCTTAACAATTGAGTGAGAGGATGATCATCAGAGAACACCATTCTAAGGATTTTGTCCTCTAAGGCCCCTTCAAGAGATAATATCTTGCCTTATACAATTTCCTTGACAGTTTTTGTTTGATCCTTGGATCAAAATGATTTCCTTACCCTAGAAGCCCCCTAGAAGCTAGGGTCATAAAGGAAGCCTATACCCTCAATTAGTACTTCTGATAGGAGGGAGGAGACATTTTCTCAAGATCTAAATTTTTATTTTGAACCACACCATTTATATTCTTCAAAACAAATCAAGGGTTCCTCTTGATCTTCTTTGGGGATTAAGTATGCTATAGATAGTGACTAGATTGGGCCATTAACAATAGGGTCTTTAGGAAAGGATGGAGAGCTACAAGGGTGGTGACCATTTATCCTAGATAAACTATCTAATAAATCCTCAATTCTCTAATGGGAAATACCAAAGGAAGGATCCAAACAAGGATTTTCTTAAGTCCCAAAGTTTATATCATTTATAGATTGACATGCATGATATAGGGAGGCAAGTGATCCACTAGAAATGTTGAGTGAATGGTGGTGAATAAAAAAAACTTTCTAATACGTTTTTAGTAGGGTAAGGCGTATAAGAAAATAGAGATTCTTGTTTATAAACTATACCCTTTTTTCACGTTTATCTCTGCCAACCCTTTAATAACTATAGGATCAACAAATAAATACAGTTATATATGATGTCGTGATGTGTCCTGCTGAAACCGAAATAAGAAAAGAGTGCACACACCAAAAGCGCAAGCAAAACTATTAACTAAAAGACTAGAAGCTAGATCAAAATCATGCTCAACGAATCTATCGAGAGGAATCCAATTTTCTCTATTTCGTTCCGATATAGACCAAGAATCTCGAGCCACTGCTCCGGCCAAGCAACCCAAAATATATGGGGGAGTACGGTTAATTTGAAATTTGAGGAGAGTAAATTTTTAGAGTCCAACTTACCTTGATTTAACGAAAGCAATGATATTTCTACATTAGGCTCATTCCATGTCTTTGTCGAGATAATAAGGAATATTTATGGTTTTGCATCCCCACCCATTGGAAGAGGAAACACACCCTCCTTTATTAGGACATCCCCTGACAAAGTGGGGGAGAATATTACCTCTAGGAAAGGTTGATAATCGACGATCCCCAAATAGTTTCCTTCCTTAGACTTTTCCATTTCAAGGATGATGGACTTCCTGACCCACTTTTGACATTTTTTAGGGAAGGCACACTCAATTGCTAAGTGACAATACCCATGACAATGAATACACCGAAAGTGGACCCTTTCATAGTATAAAAAGGGTTTGAATATCCACCAGTATGCTACCTTTTATGGCTGTTGACTATACTCGTCCCTCTTTTATACCTATTCCAACTAGTATATGACCCACTATATATATTCTTGATTCAAGAAAAGACATATGAACTACATAAAAAGTCCCTAACGTATTACCTATAAGCACGAATACCTTGAATTTCGATGAAAAAAGAAGCAAAAGGATGGGTAACCTCACCTAGAGTGGAGTTCTTCCAATATTTTTAGTCGTTGCATAAAAGATGGTGACCATCTTCAAAGTAAGAGTGGGTTGGACCAATTTTCTAGCATTTGTTGATAATGTTAGATGAATCTAATGTTTCTTGGAACTATAATGCTATTCATCCACCTTTTAGAACCAAACAATGGGGAGAGTACCCTAAAAGAGGATACAATTCAACATTGTCCCATTCCCTTAATGTTTGGATTCCCAATTGATGACCATAGATTCTCCCTACCATCATTTTATTCCCCATGGGATTACTCCAGTTTGTTTGACGTATGAGTTGAGCACCCTCTTCAAGGCATCCACATTCATCCTCATTGTTTTCTACTTTTTGAGGGGTTTAGTAACGACACTGCTTCTTCCATAAGGGATGGGGGGTTGCCAACTTAACGTAGAAATAGAAGAGGGTGGGGCACCACACAAACCAAGGTCTATACATGCAACACTGAAACCAAATTCAGAAAGCCACCCCTTAGGATATGGAGAATTCAAAGTTGCACCATGACAACAAAGTGGAAAATCATTGTTTCACCAGAGACCACATGGGTGTAGTTTTCCAAATCGTGGATTTTAAGACATTAGTTTTTTGTAAGATTATTTGTGTTTGTATCTAGTTGAGTATTCCTATTGGAGCCCATGATCTTCCCCTACACCAAAGACCATGCGGGTGTAGTTTTCCAAATCATGTCCTTGATGACATGGATTTTTTGTAAGATGAACTATGTCAGTGGTTGTTTGAGTAGTCCTATTAGAGCCAATTTTCTTCCCCTACATCAATGGTGTTGACATAAGCCCATTAAAATCCAACACGTCCATCTTAACTATGCCTCCTAGTGTATTTCATCCCAAACAGTTCCCTATCATCTGACCTTTTGTGTCCTAAACTAGGATCTTGACTAGGTTATAGAGAAAGATTCCCATGTGATAGACACTTTGGGACACTGATAGCATGACAATATGGGAATCGAGGGTTTCTGGAATGATGGAATTCCTCCATAACAACAAAAGTTTATCATTCAAGGAGAAATAAGTCGCATAGGGATTGAATTTGGGAGAGATTGTCACATCTATAAATATTTATATAAGTCCTCAAAGTAGTCAACCTCCTCATCCTCCACCAGCGAATGTAATCTACCTAAACTTCAGAACTAGGCCATAGATTTAAACCCTGGTTTCCATTCACTTATAACTTTTTCGTATTTAATCCATTTTTAAAATAATTCTACAATTTTTAACACACATATATTTTCTAAAATACGTATTTTATAATTATATCAGATTTAAGAAAAATGCAAGAACTAAGTTGTAATCGGCTTTTGTTTATATATAAATGATTTTTTATTTTGAATATTATTAAATTTGGCAAGTAATGAAATTATACTTCACATTTGATATTATTGAATTTTCATTTTCATTTTTATTAAATTTCTCCAAAGTTGTTTTAATGACGACATTTTGTAAGTGGTAGTCATAGAGGGATATGTTCTTACCAAATTGATGAGAATTAAGCTAGTAAAAAATTATTAAGAGTGCCACTTATCCACGCCTTCATTTACTTCTTGTTGTCTGTAATCTTTTAAGATTTTTCTCAAATCCTCCAAAATGACCGAAGTTTCAGAATGTTTTTGATGATATTACAACTTTGAATAATATAGTTTTTATTTTTTCTTTGCAATATTGTTTCACAAAATTTTCTCCAACTTTTCCTTTCTTCATCATCTTTCTTTCTGCACCTTTTCCTTTTTTCATCATCTTTAATTTAAGATAACAACATAATTATCTATATAATAGGGTAATGTTACTTAACAACAAAATTATTTATATAATATGGTAATGTTATCGAAAATAGTGAGATGTATATATAACTTAAGTAGACGTTAATATATTTATAACGATATTAATTATAACTAACATATATTTATCTTAAATCCAGATCTGTCAAGCATCAAGAGGTATCTAATTTTTTGAGGTGTGTATTGTTTTTTATCTTAATTTTTGTACGCATTAAGAAATAATTTACACCTCAAGATATTTGATCACGTGGTTGATATATCTAAGTTTAAGATGAAATATATATATATATATTATATATATATATATATATATATATATATATTTAAGTCAACATCATTTCAATTTTTTTTGAGGGGAAACGACATGTTACGTAATGTTACACAATGCTACACGTTACAATATTTCCCCATGCTAGGTTGTAGAGCACCTTACTACTCTCGGTGCAAAAATGAAGTTAGTTGAAAATGAAATATTAGAAAAAATTACCAAAATAATAAAAAAGTTATACCACAATAGTTAGAAAAGTTCATAATAAAAGAAAGAAACTTAGATATATTTTAACAATCTTTGAAGAAATCTAACTTGATTGAACAATGTTAACATCTAATATCTATGATTCTATTAATTCAAAATATCATGTGTTGAATTATAAGTCAAAAATGTTGATTTCCACCCATTATTTTGAACAATAAAAAAAAGACCATTTCATATCACATTTAATGATCCAAGTGCTCAAGCGCACAACAGAGGACAGTCGTTCGATTGAATGTATCGAGCATTGTTATGACAGAATCATATTAAAATAAGCAAAGTAGGAAATACACTACACATGCATAAAGTAAACACACATACAAATGCAAGAATTCGAACCAAACTCTGTTGTTCTATTACTGCTCTATTACTTGCTTGTATTTTACAATAGTGTACATGCTTATATAGTATTATGAGACGCTTGGGTGACTAATCATTACATTCAGTTACAAAGAAGTTAGAATTGTGCGGAAGTTCCACCATTACAAACAACTGGAAGATAGAGAGACAATCTGCCATAGTCGTATTGAGATGCTGGAGTCGATGATGTATGTCGAGATGCGGAACCTATTAAGGTTGTGTCGAGGTTTAGACTTGTCGATGTTGATGTTGAAGTCATTGAAGTCGAAAAACATGCCAACTGTTGGGTGGATCGTTCCTCCTTCCTTAAGAAACAATGGTCCCCATTGTTTGCTCGTTCAGGTGAGGAAACTTGTTGGTGAGTTCAGTAGTAGAGTACCACTTTCCTTAGGTTGAGAGTTGTCCGATTTTAGCCACTTGAAACAAGGGAATTATGTCCGTCCTTGTATGGCGTATGTGTTGTCTCGTGAGGGTGTTGCAAGGAAGAGGCTCCTAAACATCTAGATGGATGTCTTCAGGTTCTGTTGTTTGCAAGTTGTTATGTTCCAATGATGGTGCATGGTATGGTCGAAGTAGATCCACATTGAACATTGGATGCAAACCCAAGCATGAAGGAATGTCGAGCTAAAAAGAATTTCTCCAATCTGCTTAAGGATACTGTACGTACCATATCGCAAAGGCTTCAGCTTTCTATATGGGCTAGTAAAGCGCTCCTTCTTTAGATGTAACCAGACATGATCCCTAGTTTGGAATGAATGAGGAGTACGATGTTGATCGTGTTGGGCCTTGTATTTCACATTAGCTTGCTACAACATTTCATGTGCTTGCTTCTGAATTTTGTAGATTTGATCTCGAAACTTCAATGCGTTTTCAACTTCTTGTTGGTCAGAGTCGATGTCGTTCGGTTGTGTCGATGAACTAATCAAGTCAATGGGCGCTGAGGGTTGAAATCCATAACAAATCTCGATGGACGCTTGCCTATAGAGTTGTGTTGAGCGTGATTGTACTGTGTTGTATGTATGGGAGACTCTCATCCCATGTCCGACGATGCTTGTGGTTGTACATGCAAAGCAGTTATACTACCAAGTGATTCACAACTTCCATCTATTCGTTTGTCTGAGGATGGAAATTTGTCGACAAAGAAATTCTCATGTCGATTTGTTGCCAAAGAGTCTTCCAAAAGACATCGACATGTTATGTAATGTTACACGTTACGCATTACAACATCTCCCCCAAGCTGGGTTGTAGAGCACCTCACTACACTCGGTGCAAAAGTGAAGTTAGTTGAAAATGAAATATTAGAAAACCCTACCAAAATAATAAAAACATATACAACAATAGTTATAAAACTTCATAATAAAAGAAAGCAACATAGATATATCTTAACAATCTTTTAAAAAAACAAACTTGATTGAACAATGTTAATAACATCTAATACCTATGACTCTATTAATTCAAAATATTATGTGTTGAATTATAAGCCAAAAATGTTGATTTCCACTCATTATTTTGAACAATAAAAAAAATCACCATTTCATATCACATTTAAAGTATTACTGAATCTTTTAAACTTCGAGAAAATTAATTTTATCGTAAAAGATGAATCTAAACATTATAAACTTATTTTAATACATTTAATATATAGACATAAGCATATACAAAATATGAAATTCCTATATATATACATCTCACTATCGCTATATATACTCGTACATACACACATAAGATCTTTAAATATATAAGTTTCATAGTAAATATACATATACATCTCACAATGAATATATACACATACATTTTTTAACAGACGGAAAAACCACCTTCTTGCTATTCCGAAGGAATC
This sequence comes from Pseudotsuga menziesii, assembly GCA_001517045.1. Lineage (NCBI taxonomy): Eukaryota > Viridiplantae > Streptophyta > Pinopsida > Pinales > Pinaceae > Pseudotsuga > Pseudotsuga menziesii. Next base: position 628,400 of record LPNX010388691.1, on the reverse strand, counting down.
AAGAAAAACTCACACACGCACAGAAAATCTCAACAAACTTCCCACTTCCGTGGATGGTAGGCCAAGCAAACCATCAACTAGATATTCAAGCCAAAACATATCTCAACAAAATTAAACCCGGATGAATAAAATGAAATCCATCTAACCCCACCAACAAATCACAATATCCTTAACAAATATACGTTATAAACACATCTACATACCAATACTTTACACCTACATTATAAACACATCCACACTTACACCTCACCAATAATTTTAACATCGTGCTCAACCATTTGTAATTTCTCATTTACAATTACTTTCTCCTAAAGTGATAAGATCTTCATCCACATCATTACTCATCCAATCTTCATCTTTGGAGAATCTTCCTTGTGAATTGATTTCCCATTGGTTGGTTGGATTTCCTTATCCCAAGTCTATTCACGTGATGAGATATACCTTTCCACGTGTCAGCAGTCTGCCAAAACGAGGTGGCAGTTACATGGTCACATTTTAAATTAATGGTTGGTCTTAGAAGTTACACATAGTATTTAGAATTGCATCATTTGTCTTGTTTTCACTTTAATTAATGCCCTTTCCATCTCGATTAATCCCAATCCCTAGTGGGGTCTTCCCCCATTGAATCATTTGTCTTGTTTTCACTTTAATTAATCCCCTTCCCATCTCGATTAATCCCAATCCCTAGTGGGGTCTTCCCCATGTATTTGATCCCAATGGCTCCTAGTGTTTCTCCATGGTTTTTTTAAGCCGAACATAGTAGGCCCATAATGAAGCAATATCTGGATAGTGGGTTTTGTCTAGTTTGCTGGTCCTAATCTTGTAGATCTTGATTCCCCTACATAGGTACACTAGTTTCTAGTGCTTTACGTAATTCAGCTTTCATGTTATATGTTAAGGAGACAATGTGTTAACCTTATAGGATTGTAAAGAATCTTGTTGTCCAATAGTGTTTCTGGTTGGTAAGATTCTTTAATCTCTCATTTTATTTGTGGATTAGGCAAGTTCATGAAAGAAATTAGAATGCATTGGCTATCAAATGAAATCATTACTTATGTAGGGATTTGTGTTGAGTAAAATCATTGTATATTTATATAAAGATTCGTGTTGACTAAAAGTATTTATTTAAGATAGTTTGAGATCTAGAAATTTATTGTGAATTTGTTGTAAGAGTTATTGATGAACATATTATTTTGATTTTTTTATTAAATAATCTTGGTTTAAAAAAAATACAATATATCTAAAATGATGATGATTATCGAAGAAGAAATCTTCAGAGGCATCAACTCCAAAACATGTTAATTGAGTTAGATTAGGAGTGTCAACTCAAGTATCTGATTGTCCTTTTGAGGTTGGTGATGTGGACATGACTTCAATAACTTTCCATTATATGCAAATAGTCAAAATGAAGAGGTAGAGGATGAAACAATGTCTTCACCAAATTCAGATGCAATGAGTTGTCCATGGTCAAGTTCTCCTATTTCATTGGTAAACATGTTCACTAGAGAAAAATAAGTGAAAATCCAATCCCATCTAAAATTATTTCATTAATTCAATATTGCATAAAAATGATTCAAATTCAAATACCCAATAATCTTGAGATTAGTGACGAGAGCAAGAAGTTTCACATATTTGATCAAGATTCAAAATTCATTGACTTCACCCAATACTTTGGTCAAATTTAATTTCTACATATCATTCTATCACCTTAAGTGAAGTTGAACTTATGGTATCAAGAAGTCATAACACACATGCACATCTTTGATAGATTTTTTAGAAGTTCATCATTATCATTAGTGCTTTTGGTTTATTAACATAACCATTTATGGGCATATAAATTGTCACATACCTACACCAATAATAATATGTCTACATATTGCATACCCAAGCTCATCTATATTTTCATTAAAAATTTCTATTTGTAACTAATTACAATATTGTTCAAGTGCATAGTAATAGAAGTTTACCACAATGGAATTAGATCGATTATTTGTTCACTCTATAGTGGTTTTACCATAATCCTGATATCAATAGCATAATCATAAACAAGTAATTATCCTACTAATTTAATTAATTGATTTAGATCAATTCTTTGTACACTATATATTGGTTTTGTCATAATCCTTGTATCAATAACACAATCACAAAGAAGTAGTACCCCCTACTAACATAATTATCAACTAATTGTAAAATGATTATATTTAATTACTTAATCCCCTTCTCTTACTCTATATAAAACACACACACACACACATAAAAGGGGGGTTCATTGTCCCACAAATAAGGAGGTCTCATACACAAATTTTGGGCTTAACTAGGTTGTGATCTTCAAAAAATATTATTCTTATTATTATTATACGAGGAATAATCTCGTGAAAAACCCTTAAAGACATCCCCATGATTCATGGGTTGTAAATGAGGTAAACCATCGACCTTGATTAGAGACCCCAACTTGACAAAGACATCAAGTGAAGCCTTCATTCACAAAAATAATGTATAACCTCTTACTTACAACTCACAACACTCAACCACTAAAACTAACCCATCAAACTAAATCATTATTATTATCATAACAATATTAAAATATATCATATTAAATACCTCACTTTTATTCCACCCTCGTCTCTTCTACTTAAAAGAGATGGTTTAAATAACCATTTTATTCTCTTTTATCGAAACCTCCATCATTTTCACAGAAATATCTCACCCTTACTCATACCTCTCGCTCCTTTGTCTAAATTTAATTATTTAAATAACAGAGGTATTATCTCGTTTGTCTAACTATTCACCATTTTCACAGCCTAGATTTAATTATTATTTAAATAACAAATGTAATATCTCGTTTATCTAACTCTTCACCGTTATCAGAACAAATGCAACAGGCATTGTTCTCTAATGATGATACTTTAAATACGGCACTCAAGAAATCTATGAATACAAAACTCATGGATGTGGTTGATAAAGGTGGATGAGATGAATTTATTTAAATATAATATATTTTAAATATGAGATTAAGGAGTTTGGTTAAGAAAAATGATTTTAAATAAAAATAATTAGCATACACTTAAAGAGGGGAAATGAAACATTAAAGAGAATTTTGATATGTTGTAAAAATGAGAGAAAATTGTGTGTAGATAATATAAGTTTATGTGATGAAAGCAAGTTTAGTGAATCTATGATAGGCATAGTAGTCAATAAAATTTAAAGGAAAACTCTAGTGCAAGTACTAATAAGCAATAAATAGAAACCATGTAATCGATGGCAAGTAAAACAATAAAGGGCTAGGTAGTTATCATGTTTGACTCTATTAGATTGGTAATTGGCATTGTTATTTCATTTAGTACGGGGAGTTCAGGGATTGAGGGTTGCAATTTTAAGTGTGAAAGAGACAAAGAATGAAGGTGTGCCTCTTCCTTTTTTTCGAAGTGTGACATATGATGTGTTTTTTGTCTTTGCATAGCCATCGGAGGAGAACGATGGTGCAATTTGGATTCCTTCTAATGTTGTAGTGTGTGACATTGACACGAAGTTTAATGAACATTACAAAACTATAGATTGAACATAAACAAAATCAATATACAAAAGTGTAAACATATATTTCTTCAAACAATAATAATAAAGTAATAAAAGAAACTTATTTTTTCTTTGGATATTTGTAAATATGAAAGAGAAAATATCAAATGTTATAATACCTTAAATAAGTACAAGTCTATTCATGTTATGAAATAAGGCGAAAATGATTATTTAGGGTCGTTTCTCATATATTTGTTAGTTAGGTGTGATATTAAAAGAAGAAAATATTAACAAAATTATTTGAAAATTAAAGAACAAACTTAACATGTGTATGATTTCTAATGACATTGAGTGATCTAAGTGGATTTGCGAGCTATAAAATAAGATGCACAATGGTTTATATGATTAATGGTGGGTCCCTATTAGATGTGGTCAGTTAAATGTCCATTGTCAGTTTACCATCCAACTTGGGATGTGTATGGGTGGCTTCATAAGTCTCCAAATTCTGAGTTTGAGTAACATTGTTAAATATTAATCTATTATGTTTCCATCAATCCAAGAAGATTAAATTAAAGAGTACCTTTCATTTTGCTTTCAGAAATATCTTAAACATGGCAAGAAACATTACAAACCTATGGTTTAAGCATAAACTAAATCAATATACAAAATTGTAAAAATATATTTCTTTACCGAATGTTTTTAAATTTAAGAACTTTATGTACAAAATCCTTTTGGAGGAAACTTATTTGAACTTATGTGATGATTTATAAGTTTGATGTAACTTATTTTGACTTATTTTCCTAGACTTTCTTTCATCACTCACTCATCTGTACAGGGAGTTCAAATTAGACGCGGATAGCCTATCAAAGCTTGCGATAGGAGACTGGCTTAATATCCTTCACTCCTTTGAGTTCCAAAACGACATCATGATCATTGAAGGTCGTTTCACATGCTTCTAGTTCTTCCACACCAGTCTTGGTATTGGACTCTTTTAGGTTTGAGAGCTTTTAGGAGCCTATTTATTTTAAAAGAATGTTATTTTTGGCTTTATACAGTATGTTGGGCAGAGTCCCTATCTAATTGTTGGATGTCGTATGGTTTTTACTGAGGGATTCCATTTTGTCTACAAGTTTTTGAAGTGGCGATTTTACATCAACAACTTGATGTAATTTTGATTCTCATGAATAACAAATTACATACTTTTTTTTTCAGTGAATATATATATATATATATATATTAAAAATTGTGAAATTGTATTTTAAATACTAATATCTAAAAAAAAATTGTGAAATTACAAACATAAAATAATAGTATAAGAATAATATAAAGTAAGTAAACTTAAATAAGTTAAATATATTTATTTTTGAAAAAACAATATAAATAAATAGATATGAGTTTGTTGAATTGTTTATATTGTTTTCACCTCAATATTTAATAGTATAAATAAATAAACCATTTTTAAAATATCAAATTCAACAATACAATCAATACAATTTCTCATTAAAAAACAATTTAATCCTAGTTAAAATTAATAAAGCAAGTTATCTTCTTCTATAAACAAGAGCCACGTGGTGGCAATGTTCCCGACATTGCCATTAACTTTGTAACTAGTTATGATGAAAAAAAATTTGCAATTGAAAAATTGGTTGAAGCAGTTGTATGAAGTTAAATAATAATAATTTAAAAGTTAAAATTGGACCATCAAAGCTTCATGAGATAACTTCGATTTGTCTGACAACTAATTTTATTAATGTGATAAACAAACACGACTTGTATTTTTAATAGAAGAATTAACTTCAATTTGAATCATCATTTAACATCATATCTATGTTTGTTTTTTCTTAAAATGAAATAAAAAAGAGGTTATTAGCAAACATATTACCATAACCTTTTTTTTCAAAGAAATTAGATATGAGCATATATAGGAATCTTCAAAACGCTGAAATGCATGGTAACTTTCCTCGACAATTTGACAATCTCCACATGAAATTTCAAGAATGTATAGGCTTTTCACAATATAAAAAAACTGACTCCTTTGCATTATTTTAATATTTCATTTACTTCATTCTTATCCATAATTTACATCACTAATTTAAACAAAAGGCTTCATTCCTATCCGTAATTTACATGACTAATTTAAACAAAAAGCCACAAGATGGCAATGTCCTTGGCATTCCCACTTGAGTTGGGCTAAGCTAATGTATGTTGTAAATTGTAACCAGTTAATGGTTTAAGACAATGGAAGAGTTAATGGTTTAAGACAATGGAAGCATAAATATAAAATTAAGACTTTAGCTTGAGCTCAAACTTAACTGAAAGAGATATCAAACAACTATATCAAATATTTTTTCCAATGCACATTCAGGAACATTGGATTTACTTGTTTGGCATTGTGATAAACAATGTGAATTTGACGTGGTTGAAAATGATAAAAGTGAAACGACAAAAGAGACATTTGCATAAACCTGACAGGACCAACATGAGGCCGATAGACATGACAAATGTGTGCATGGACACCATGTGTTGTCTTCTGGTATTGTTTGCTTTCCATCCTACTGTAGGTGGCCATTTCTTTCTCTCAAGCTAGCCATTTGGACAACCAAGCATTCTTGTCTAACTTCACGTTCAAACTCTCTTAAGCTCTATCAATTCTTTAATACCAGGTATCACTTGGACTTATACTAAGTGCGATGCTTGCGCATGGCCTTTGAAGCTATGAGCTGGTTTCCCAATAATGTAGAGAGTCGAGCTTACTTAGAAGGGTGAATTATCATTATTAGAATTGCTAAGTTAAATGTCAACTTTAGATCACAAGATCAAATGCAACAGGACGATAGTCACCTGAATCCACTCGAACTTGTCTTTGTCACTTTAATCCCTCAAAATGGATCTATTGTAGTATCTATGCCTGGATCTATCCGCAGCCGTGAGTATGTCCAGTAGGTTCAACAAGGGCATCCCTATAGTCTCTAAATTTTAACAGAGGAAGTAGAAATTTCAACAATGTTTTTCAATCACTTACATCTTAATATTCACAGACTATCACCATCCTTATAGTCTCAACTTTGTTTGAGTAGAGTTTTTACTAACAGTAAACAACATCTCAGTTGAGTTTGATTAGGTAAAATCAAAACATAAATAACAACAGAAAATATAGATAAACCTCTCAGACCTTTGGATACCTTGTTCGCTTGAGTAGATTATGAAATAAAACACAAACTTACCAACAACTAATCGTCAGTTAAATCTTGTTGTGATGGAAGCTACTAGAATGCAATTAACCTAAATGCACATGAAAGTATTAAATGGCATTAAACTCTAACCAGAAAGCTGCATAAATCTTGGTATATGTCCTAGAACACTACTCGCTTCTATTGGCATTAATCGGGACCATTAATAAATGGATAAATGGATAAATGGACGAGCTACCTGCCCAAATGTTCAGTTTTGATTATTAATTAACTATTTAAAGCAAATAAATTGTTCACAGAAAAAGGACCACAGAAAGAAAGAAGTACGTGAGCCATAAATGAAAGAGAGTCAGAAAAAAAGAATTCCCATACCTACTAAGAGCTCTGGCATTCCTGCCGATGTCCTTCTTGTGTTTTCTATTAAATTCTTGCGTGAAGTGATTCACCACTTCAGATATTTTGCTAGAATCAAAGCTTCTATATTTGACCAAACTTGTGAATTTATAATTTAATTTCAAACATATTAAGAAGAGTCAATTACTTCTTTTGAAAAGGAGCAGAGTTGTGAGACATTTCTTTATATAAAGTTATAAGCAGAGTGGAAAATTAAACATACCTGATATAAAACAAAAATCCAATTTGTGTCCATTCTCGCATATGCAACTGAACCCAATATTCATGTGCAAGTGCACTAGTTCGTGTGTGCATCTGAAATGATCAAAACAATTACCCCATGAAAAATTTCAACATGTTTTTCTAGGTGATGAATTAGAAGCATGGAAAATGGAGCACTGCGATCCTACAATCTAATACCAAGATTTCAGCAGCCACCATCATGAGCATTGCAGTTTGGAATTTCCTAGATACCACATAAACAATAACCAAGAAATGACTGAGTCCACATTGAATGATAAGTTGCTTCTCAAGTATAATTTGGCAAGATGATCTAGCCATTAAAAATAGTGGAAATACAAGAAAACTTAAATCGTGAAAATGTTAATTTAAATTCATTATCAGTTACTTCTATGGTGAAAAGAAGAAAAAAACATCTCTTGTACTTGAACATCATATACTTGGTATGGATTGCTGACAAAACATATGCATAATTTGAACTCCATTGTCTTATATATGCTGCACCTCCTCTGGCATAAAGGCATTGTTCCTAGATAGATGTCGAAAGATCATATATAGCATCAAAATATAGATCACCATCACAAAGACCTGCAGAGTAAAACATGAAAGACACATTATACCATGAATTCTCCACGTCCTCCTGTCATGTTAAAAGAACAATTATTGTCTACTGTTAATTGTAGACAACAATTAGTCCAAGAACAACCGACACACTAAGTTAGTTCTAAATTATAGTAGAGGTTACAGTTCACTCTGCTTTTGAATGAGGAAGGACATGAAAACTTTGACATGTGAAAACCAAAAATCAAAGTTGAAAATCAGTAGTTGAAAATCATGTCAAGAAAATCAGTTACTAATAACTATTGCCATAATATGTTGCCACGTAGTAATCAAAAATCAAAAATACTATTTAATACTATGTTACTATGTCTAATAATTACATATAAGAATTGCTATATAATTACTATATTTAATAAAAAATCAGTTACTGCAATGTAATCAAAGTTGAAAATCATTTCAAAAAAATCAGTAGTTGATCAGATCTGGACCAAAAAAACATCTCAAAGGATGTACCATAAGAACATTTATAATTCCCTAAAGGCCCTTAAATAGCTGAAGAACATTTATAATTCCCTAAAGGCTTTTAAAATTAGCTCAATCCATTATACTATTTTCTAGAGACACGTTATCAATTGGAAAGAGATATTTTCTTATGATTAACCATTAACATCATCTTCATCTCTTTATATATGGAGAGGAAAAAGAGAAGATCGTATAAATTTTCTCTCATAACTCAAACCTTTTTAAAATTAAATAATATAATCATTATATCACCGAACAATACCCTCATTAATCTATATCCACGTGTTAGAAATAAAAAGATGGAGCGAATGCTCAAGTGTCCTATGGGTGGGAGTAAGCTATCTACTCGACGATATGCATCCAGGTCCACCTGATGTCGTCAAGAGATAGTTTACTCTATTACTTATTTTCCTTCTCTTCTGTGAGACCGAAACCATACTTCTCTTCCGAGAGAGAAGAGGCAAAGAGAGTTTCTTTGAAAGATATACATTGCATTTGTTCTACTTTCATTAATATCGAGATTTGAAGCCATGAATCATTGCAATTTATTATATGTATTATGTGCCAAGGCTTATTTATCAAATGTACAATTTAAGAGGCATGGATCGTACAAATTTAAAGCCAAAGACTTGACATTGCATTAAGATTTGGAACAACTGAGATAAATATGTATTGAACGGATTTTTCCAAAAAGAACAGGCGGACATTTTAAGGGGAAGTAGCAATACTACTAGGGATATTGGTGTTTATTTTTCTACACAAGAGGATAAAAGCAGAGAGCCAGAGACAACTGCAATGTAAATCTTTGAAAGAAACTCTCTTTTACTTACTTCGAAAGAGAAGTATGGTTTTGGTTTCACGAAAGAGAAGTAACCGAGTAAGCTATCACTCAATGGCATCAGGTGGGCCCCGTACAAATGGTTGGGTAGATAGCTTACTCCCTATGGGTGCAGCATTGTCACAAATAATTTTTGAGCGAACTGTTGCAAACCTTTTTCTAGGTAATATTTTGTTTCATTTTAATTGTTTACCCTTCAAGCTTCTTCAATTTTGATTCTTGAGGATTGATTCGATAGCTACTTTAATAATTTTAATTTTTTTTGTTATATTCTTCAGGAACTATAAGAATTACACACCAGTCTACTGCATAGAAAGCATAGTTAGCTGCCCTCCGGCTGGGGCGGCCTATTATTTTAAGCGATATAAAAATATTTTACAGAGAGTTAACCACCCCCACTACGCAGCAAACATTGTTAACTGCCCTGCAGCATAGTAAACTCTCGGGCCACGGCCGCCTATTATTTTAAAGAATTTACCACATATAACTTCTTTTGACCTTTTTGTCACTAACCTTGTGAGTTCCTGGTTCATGCATCCATAGTCTCTGGTGTTGAGTTCATGAATTCCAAATGCCATCCACATCCTGTGCTGAACATGAGAAAACAATGGCAGCAACTTCCACATACAAAGGCTAGATATCTAAGTGTTTTGGAATCTACAAATTTGGTCCAAATTAGATATCACTTTCAATGGTGTTGGCTAAAAGTCAATCTAGCTAACTGACTGAATAGATGGACTATTTACAAAAAAAGTCCAAGAATCAACCAAGACATTAAATACCATTTACATCCTAAAGAAAATAACCTTTTTCAAGTTCTGCTATTGATATAAATCCAGTAGCCCAATTAGAGAACATGGCACTACCATCCCCGGAGCAATGTAAAGTGAAAGTATTAATCCTAGTTATAAAGACATCTGAATATCATCCATCCATTCAATTAATGTGTAGTGTGCAGATATGAAATATCAAACATTGGTCTTCGAATTTATGTAAAATAAAAAAACCACACTAAATCATCCAACACTATAGAATGAAATAAAAAAACACGAATTTATGAACATCACCAACCAAGAACATTTAGAAGTGCACAAGCAAACTATTAAATGAAATGCCCTGTACTCTGTTCAAATTAATTGGCTCGATAATTACAATCTTAATAAATGAACAGTGCTAAAAAAAATTAGTGAATGCTAAAACTCTAGCGTTCATCCTTTTTCGGTAAGAGGCAACCCAAAAATTCAAGAGCCTTGGCACTTGTTTTCTCACTTTTGAGGAAGGTAAATATTTTTGAATAGGCCACTCTTCCTATGGCTTACAGTCTATGGCACATATAGGGAGTTACATTTTGAAAACTAGCATCTATCATTGTGGGTATCTCCAGCAGTGGCTTTCACCTCGAAGATTCTCTCTTTAATCGTTAGAATCGAAACATCAAACGTCCCTCCTCCCAAATCAAATATCAACACATTCTTTTCTTTAGTAGAAGTGGACTTCTTATCAAGCCCATAAGCAATGGCAGCAGCAGTGGGCTCATTGATAATCCTCAACACATTCACCCCAGCAATGAGACTGGCATCTTTAGTCGCATGTCTCTGCAAGTAATTGAAATAGGCAGGAATAGTAACCACAATATTCTTCACAGTCCATCCAAGAAAGTCCTAAGCAATCTCCTTCATCTTGGTGGGCACCATGGAGGAAATCTCCTTGGGTGAAAATTGCTTCTTGTCGTCCTTGTATGATACTTCGATCATGGGCTTATCATCGGGGTGGATAAGACCCTGAAAGGCCAGAGCTTCATGTCACTCTGCACAGAGGCAACGGTGAAGCGCCTATCAATCAATCTCTTGACATCAAAGACCGTGTTCTAGGGATTCATGGCCACCTGATTCTTTGCGGCGTCCCCAATAAGGTGCTATGTATCAGTAAAAGTAACATATGAAGGAGTTGTTTTGTTTCCTTGGTCATTGGGAATTATTTCTACTCTGTCATGTTGCCAAACACCCACACAACTGTAAGTAGTTCCCATATCGATACCAATCCCCTTCGATAACATGGAATAGTTGAAAAGGTAAAACTGTAACTCCAGAAGATTTAATGTTAATTTACACCACTCTTATAAATCTTCATCACTTGTTATGTTTACTATCTTGTGACCATAAGTTACTCTGGATTGTTTGCAGTCAATGCAAGCCTTGGTTGACGGTAATTTTAAATATAAAAAAACTTTCCTGTATTGAATCTGGTAGAATATTTATGATGTGTCAATGTGGTAAACTGCATTTGCCATCTAGAGAGATCTGGTAACATCTTTTTAAACAAAAACTCCCTTTTTAAGGGAGATTTTCCAGTTATCTCAAGAATAGTGCCTTCTCTCATCACATAAATGATAGATCTTTTAAAAACTCAATATATATTCCTCTTCAATCGCTGATAACTTCCTTCACTTGTGGATTATCAAATTAATGAACTTGAGACTTGGAGATTTGGTATAGTATTGTCTTCATCTCAATGACACGTCCTCAATGGCGTTGGCATGCAGGTATAATTATTTATTAACCTATGTTGGCAACGTCATGAACCATATTCATAGAATCCATATTTACTTTTTCTTCCTCATACCTACCAATATAACCTCGAAAATTTCAACTTCTTGATATTCAAGCATAACTAAGTGAGGTCGTAAAATATATATAATAACATAACACGTTGATACCAGATTATTATATGATCGAAGTAGAAAAGAATGTGATATAAATATATCGCAATTTCATAAATGGATAATCAAAACTCAGAATCTCCTCAAAATGCCAGAAATATCAACACAATTACCTTGATCTGACAAGCCACCATCCAAGTGGAAAAATAGACTACGAACAAGTGGAGAAGTACTGCTCCATTTGTAGTGCTATTAAATGGCATTAACTAAAGCCATTAAACCCTGACTAGCCAGTTGCACACATCCTGGTGAAGGTGATGGTTGCGCCAAGGTTTATCAATACAATTCCATATGAACCTGATGTTACATATGAGAAGAGTAAGGAGAATCGTGGTGCTCACTCCAAGAGGCGAAGAAGATTGGTGGCAGGCAGAATGCTCACTCACCCAAAGCCAACATTTATTGTAGCTGGCACTATTGTTTCAATTCCATCTACAGTTTGACCAAGTTTTCTTATACTATTACGTTTTTGGTTGGTACACGACATTGTGTAGAGTCCGTAGATATTGATATACAGGATTTGTTTTTTAATTGAATGAAACCGAATGCTATTGTGAAATTTAAATCTCTATTTGGTGTTTGTACGAAGCTTTCTATTATACCGTGTCGCAGTTGTGCCTTTTTCAATCTGGAAATATTATAATGGAATATAGCTAGCCCTAAAAATATCCTCTAGCTAAAGCCAAAGTCATTCACGACATACACCTGGCCTTAACAATGAAAAGTGTCATGCTTGCATGATCAAGACAACCCATGTAGAGTGAAATGTGTCAGTTGATTTGAACCTTTGGAGGGATATTAAAAAATCCTACGCTACCACCAAACCAAGAATTTTCCGACTTAAATCCCTATTTCAAGAGAGTATCTTGTTTGGGCACGGTTGAACATCAATCTGCCTATTTCACCCTATCAAAATACCATGGGATAATGGGCACTGAAATGCCCCCATTCCAGTGACTTTTATGATCTAAATGCCTCATTCGACACAAAAGCAAATGATCTATATATAAAGAATGCCATTGTTTAGAAAGAATGCCACCTTGCAGGTTACTGCCCTTCACCCTTCAGGCCACCTTTAATTGCAATATATCAATTTCATTTTTCTCTAAGATTTATCTGTGTAGTTAATTTTGACGAAACGAGCTGTATAGTCACATGCAATTAATTTAATTATAGACTAAAGTTATTCTTCTACTTAAAATGAAAATTTCTGCATTCTTTTTCTATCCCCTAAAATTATTAATCTTTTGGTCGAACATTTAGAATAAAGCAGGTATCATATGGATCATTGTGCTGAACAATTTTCTTAGGTGGTAAAAATATGGAACTATATATGGAATTATGTTGAGTCATTCACAAGAAATTGAACTATGTCTGTGTGAAACAAATACAAGAAAAAAATGAAAACCTAGAAAATCTAAGAACTGAAGACTACTTAGTTTTTAGCTCCCTGTCTAAGAATGTTAAGGAATATATTTTTAGAAAAATGGAGTGCCTTCTCATCAAGCAAGAAAGAATTTTGAAAAACTATTAAGAATTAAAATTAAGAAATATATGAAACGGTTTACATATCTTTTTATATAAAACTCTGAACAAACAACCAAACGATAATGAAAACTACCAAGGCTGGACGTCAATGCCACTTCTACTCACTACTTGTGAAAAAAAAGACTTTGAATATGCCACTTATGTTCACTGCTGACAACAAATAACACCTCCAAACATATAGTAACAACAACAAAGCAGAGCAATGTGCAAATCTTGACTGCAAATAACACCTCCAAACAGATAATAACAACAAAGCAGAGCAATATGCAAATCCAGGTGGAAAAGAATTTAGATAACCCCGTAGGACCAAAAGCTTAACCAGGATAGAAGGATCTGGATGGATACTCCAATCCATGCAACATTTATTATGAAACGAGTTTATATGAAAATGAATTCAATAGCAGCTAAATTATACCAGACTGGTTAGACTTAACACAAGGGATAATCTTGACAGGTTAATTAAGTATGGTGTATTCATGATATTAGGGTGCAATTTAATATTGACCTGTAACAACCAGTTTTAATTCATAATCCAACATGTGTTTCTTTACAACTACCCGTTGCTAGATTTGTCGTTCTCCACATAGTCTCCAATCATTATATTATTATTAGTAATTAAATAGATCACATATCTTGCTCGTTTGCTATACATGCAATCAAGTTTTATCGAAAAGATGTTGCATTTTGCACATGTTCCCACGGGGTTTCACGCGGTTTCATCTGCCAGAAACCATTATTTTTGGAATCTGCCAAAAAGATATGGTAATAGATGGATAGATGGTGGATAAAACAGCTAAAATGGAGAATAATTTTTTTGGGTGTAAAGCAATATCAGAAATATTTTAAAACACTTGCACCTTTTAGATTTTCACAGATTTTTTAAATGCGACTGGATTGGTAAGAAGAAACTGAACAACACCTGGCGGGCACTCTGCGTGTACTATTTCATTAAATAAATGATCCACTCTCCAAAGTAGAGACAATGTTGTGTTCCTTGAGAGCTCACTAAATAAGAAAAGACCAAATAAACCTGGAAAATAATGCAAAAAATCTCAACGCAGTCTTTAGACAGATATGCATACACTATAGCATTAATCCCGACTGTCATTGCTCGAAATAGTTTTAAGGAAATGACCTTTTTAACAATGCTGGTAACCGATTCAAAGCTTAAATGCAAAATACTGTGCACAGTATATATGACAGTGGAAGGTCAAGAAACCTGTGAAGACAGTGAAATCACATGCAAGATGTCAGAGTAATAAATGCCAAGGAAGTAATGTTGATCAGGGTTGGAATTAATTTCTTTTTACACAAAAAATTAATAAAATGGTTGAATCAAAGTTAAAATTACAGAAATTTGTTTTTGCTCAATGTCGGTAACAGCCGGTAACAACATGAAACAATTCAGATGCTTTTACAAACAAGGTAGATCTCACGGAATTGATTTCACACTCGTCAACCACACTCCTTCAACCCGTGTACGCGATGTTTCCAAGGCATTAGTAGATATTTAATGAATTGTAATGATTTATATCCAGTCTAATGATTTCACAATAAGACATTAACCAATAAAATGTATAAAAATTAGTTTTAATAAATAGTAAAAATTACAAAGTTGAACTTTGGAAACAATGAAAATTTATTTCCAGTCAAAATGAACTAATATAAAGTCAATGCATTATCGAATGCATAATAACCTGCCTGCAGTAGGGATAATAAGAAATGGGGAAAGTTTATTTACACATTTCAAAATGTGAGACCATCATTACTCCTTTTATTTTATTATATTAAAACGACTTCACCAACTAATTCCTCGAATCAAGCACATCATTTAGATATTCATTACCTCCATTCACGATTTGTATTTCCACTAAATAAATAACATATGGCTACCTCCCTTTAATGCTATGGCAGATTGTTAGTCCTCCACCTTATATTTTGACACAACAGTTTCAAAAGGATTTAAGTCAGTAATGACAGGAAATATAGTTGGTTAAGGTTTTAAATCTGCCAGGTCTCGAAACCTCCAATGATATTAATGGAAACCATTGAATGGATGAGCCATCTGTCACCTTATGTCCTACAAGAAAGAGGCATATCGAGAATAAACCTTACCGAATACATAATTCCCATTACTACTGCTTACCCCATCACGCCCCCAGGTCTTGCGGCACAAAGAACCAAGCAAACGTCACCTGCAAAAGACCAATAGAAATTAAGTTAAATCAATATTTAAATAAATCAAAAAATAAAATTTAATCAAACTATATTAAAAACATTTGAAAACTAAAAAATTTAAATATGCCTATCGAATTAATTGACCTAACCGATTCATATATATTCCCTGTCGGGAACATAATATTAATACAAAATCCAAAACTCATACTAGTTTTTAAAAGGAAAAAAGATAAAAAAATTAATTTCAAAAATAAGAAACTATCATTATGTTTATTAATATTTTTATATGTTTAAAAGATAATTTAAAATATTATATTAAACTAAAAAAAATTGGAAAATGAGAAAAAATTTCACACTTTAAAAAGAATATAAAATATAAAATTGCATATTTTGCTTTTGAAATTGAAGTGACAATAATATAATACTTTATTATAAATATTTCATGAACTTTCTAAAGTTTTCTTAATATATGTAAATTTTATATTTTTTATGATCAATGATACAAATAGTATTTTTAAAGTTTATAGACCAATTAAAATTTAACATATATATATAAATTAATTAAATAAATAAAAACAAAATAATATTATTTTTCTCAAACTTTAAAATACTTTTAATTTTTAGACCAAACTTATAAAGTAAAAACCAAACTTAAAACTAAACAGAGTAATAATAAACTATAACCATATTATGGCTTCAATACCCACACCATAAAAGCATGGTCTCATTTTTGTGGACTTGCTTTTGAAAATATAAACTACACTTTATGTTTGTTTGACAAACAACACCCCCACATAATTATAATTTGCCCTACTATCTAGGGCATTAAACGAAAAAACTTAGAGTACACTTGATATTATAAAATTGCATGCCTTTTTTATTGTGTACAAAATATCTTATTATGATTGAACGAGTTGACTTCATCGGATAATGTTACATACCATTTTGTTGATATAATAGGTATAATAAAACTATATTAAAAAATACAAATATTTTTTTTTATAAATATAAAATTTAATATTTTTTTCATTTTTAATTTAAATATTAAAAATCTTTTTGTTAATAAAAAATAAATATTAATATCGTATATATACTTGTAAGTTTGTAGAGATTTTATTAATATATAAAAAAGATCGCTTGTAAGTTAGTTGAGATTTTATTATAAAAAAGATCGCTTGTAAGTTAGTTGAGATTTTATTAATATATAAAAAAATTACTTTTAAGTTAGTAAAGATCTTGTTAATATATAAAAAAGATTTGTATGTGGTTAATGTATTTAGAGTTATGGTGGCCCCGAAGGAAACTTCGAACAAATATTAAATATAAGTTTGATGTTTTCAATTTTAGCTATCAAACTAATACTATAAACAAAACTATAAGTAGGCATATTAAGTCTTTTGGACTCTAAGTATTGCTACTATAATCAAAAGCATTACTATTGTAATCAAAATATCAGAAAGCCTAAAAAAGACAGACTTGTATAACCTATTTTTGGATTTTTGCATGATCTTCTGGTAGGTGATTGTCAAACTCATGATTTGCTTGAATGTCTAAGTGTTCTTTGGTGGTGATTCCATGCCAATAACTTCTCAATAGATGATGTTTAACTTCCTTTCAATTCTTTTATTATGTGCTTGAATTTTGTTGTTTTAGTCGATGAACTCCTCCATTAGCAAAACCAATTCATTCCTCTCTTATTTTGTGTCAAGAAGAACCTTGCTTATCAAGGGTTGTATCTTCACATGAAGTGTTAGGATTATTAATTAATCCTCCCTTGACCACCATAGCCTAAATTCCATTTCCTAGCTTAGGATTCTGATGCCACCTCACTAATGCCACGAGGGCCCCATTTGGGGGCCACCTACCACCTGTTGCACCAATTTACATGAGTTTGGGAGCTCTAGAGAGAAATCCCTATAATTTAGGAACCCACACTCAGTGCCACCAACATTTTTGCCTAATCTATGTTCAAGCATGCTCCAATCATCCACAGTTAGTTCACTTTCAATCATCATAGCGCCACTTTGCATGATCTGAGGAAGTAGGGCGCCTTTTCTCACCTAACTCAATCAGTTAACTGAATGTGAAGTGATTTAGTCATCTGGAGTTACATTAGTGAGTCTCTAGTGGTGTTTTACACAGTTAGAGTTATATTGAGTCAACATAAGTTAGGTAAATCAATTCATACCTAGTAGATTCGAATTCTCCTATTTGTAACACCATTGTATTATAGAGAGCTTAATGATAATTTATGTAATGTTATGCTGACCAAATTTTGTCTCATGTGTGTGCAATTTGTCATGAATTTTTTGATCAGATTACACTTAAATGTTTCTCTCTTCTATAACCTTCTTTTCATATTGAATTCATTTAGTCCTGGGGATCCTAAGCTTCACTAAATTAAACATGGGATAAGAGTAGGTATTCAGGCCAGCTTCAAACCTTTGAAACTTCCGTTGATGCACTAGAAGCAATTGGGTTCCACATAGATCATGGTATTCTTGCCTTACTCCCTCTGGAGTCTATCCAGAGAAGTCTAGTCGGGTGTGATGCATCCATAGAAAGTGCACATGTCAAAGAGGAGAGTGTTTGAATTGGTTTGATTTCAAATTGAAGTGTTTTGTAGTGTTTTTGCAAGTACATTCAATATTTTCTAAAGAATTAGTTTTTTTTTAAGCTGTAAGATGGGGAATTGAGCAGCTTTGACACCCAGGATCCCCACACCCTTCAACTATCTTAATTGGAGGGCTAATATGCATATAGTCTTGTGCAAAAAGGGTATGTACAGGGTCACCATGGGAAGAGAGGTAGAACCCCATCAACCTCTTGAGAAGTTGAAGCATCTGAACAAACTGGATGAAGCATTTGGATTCATGAGCTTCCACATATCTAGGGACTTACTCTTTCATCTTGATGGACTGAAAAATCCAAAGGAAGTATGGGAGAATCTTGAATCCTTGTTTGGAAAGCAGGATGAGTTGAGGGGCCATATTCTAGAAAATGAGCTGATAACACTACAGCCTAGCATCTTCGAAACTATACAACAATTCTTTTCAAAATTCAAATCCCTTGTCATGCACTGCAAGTAGTGTGGAATTGATAAGAAGGATGACAAATTGGTGCTCTTAATTCTGAGCAAACCTGGCCCAGAATTCTCAATGTTCGTATCTAAATTTCACTCCAGGAGACTGTAACAAACTTAAATAATAACAACAAACAATAATAATAATAATAAACATCATCATATATATAAAATAAATAATAAGGAATAATAACAATTAATAATGTCTTTACGAAAACACATGGCTCTTAATGAAAGGGTATTCCTCCAAAATATAAATAACAGGCCCTCAATTGTAATTTGGATTTATCTATCAATTTATTTATATTTTATTATCTACGGATATGTGGGTTGTTTCAGAAATTACTTAATTGAGAATATCCAACTATGGATGTTACAGTGGTATCAGAGCTATACGGACCTTGGACAACATTATTTACACCTTGTGTAGATTTGGGTTTCCCAAAAAAATAGGACTTTGTCCTTAAAAAATAAAAAAATAAAATAAAATAAAATAAAAAGGTAAAAGTAACCCCCCAAAAAAGGAGGTAAAAGAAAAGAAAAGAAAAGTTAAAAAAAGAAAAGATCAAAGTTAAAAAAAAGAAGAAGGTAAGAGTGAAACCACATATGGTTTCTTAAAGTGGGTTTGGGTTTGAATATAAAAAGTGCATAATAACAACTACAAAGAAGCAAGTGAGATTTGAACCTAGGTGGGGAAGGTAACACTTATTCCTCCCAACCACCCACTCTACTAACATTTTACAAAACTATTGGGAAAAAAAAGAAAAAAAAGAAAATAAGACAAAAGTGAAGTAAAAACAAAGTCACAAACAATGGCACCTACATATTCAGAAATCAAGTCACAGCTACAAACAACAATGGACGAGTTAGAGCAATATAAGGCGATCAATAAAAGTATACAAGCTGACGTTGAGACACAGAAGCGGTTGAAAGAGTGGAGATACAATGAGAATTGTCGCTTATGGAATCAAAATTGACAGCTAGAACGAACCATAAGTGATAACAAGAAAATGTTATCTGATCAGGATAAAGAAATATTATGTTTAAAAATTCATAATCAAAACTTAGAAAACGAGATCAAAAAGTCAAAAAATGACAACAAATCACCATATGGATGCGATAATGAATTAGAAGAAGAAATAAAGCATCTAAACAAACTCATCATGGAAAAAGACGTTGAATTGGCACAAGTTTGGATGAAGTTAGAAAATTGAGAAATAGAGTTACGTCATCATAAATAGTAAAAATAAAAACTCCAGTAGCAGTATGACGACAGTAAGAAGACACATAAGTTAGAACTGACAAAAGTCAACAAGGTGTTATCAAGCAATTCCGAAGAAATTTTCAGATTAAGAAATCATAACAAGACACTAGTCACAAAAATTAAGAAGTTGAAAAGTAGTCGAAAGACAAAACAATCTACGGAAGACATTGAAGGAAAACTTCTAGACAAACACGAAGAAAATCGTTGTATCAGAAGGCATAACGAAGATCTTAAAGAACAACTTAAGAGGTCTGAAGATGACAGAAAATCACATGTAGAATTGATTAAGAAGTTTCAAAATGATAACATGCAGTTAGAAAACAAGTTGGAAAAGATACATAATGAAACCTTAAAACCTCAAGAGACGAAAATAAAACTTTTTGCTCAAATCAATGCTAAAAAAATGACACTCGTAAAAGAAAATGACATTGTGAAAATTCCATATCGACACCACAACCATAAAAACAAATATTCTAAAAAGTGGGAAATGTCGAAAGATAGCAGTACCAATGTGATCAAATATCCTAACAATAGATCAGTATGGAATGCCAACATTCCACAACAAATCAATTTGGAATGGATTGATTCATCCACATATTGAAAGTTGTGTTCAACTCTTAGTAGTTTGTATCGACATGTTTCGTCAGCTGCGACACCACAAAAAATGATGCAGAAACATTATAAGGCTTTGAGGACAAAGCCTTTCTAAGGGAGTGGCAATCATAACAAACTTAAATAATAACAACAAACAATAATAATAATAATAATAATAAACATCAGCATGTATATATACTAAATAATAATGAATAATAACAATTAATAATGTCTTTACAAAAAGACATGACTCTTAATGAAAGGGTATTCCGCCAAAATATAAATAACTGGCCCTCAATTGTAATTTGGATTTATCTATCAATTTATTCATATTTTATTATCTACGGATATGTGGGTTATTTCATAAATTACTTAATTGAGAATATCCAGCTATGGATGTTACAGAGACTAACAACTCCTCATTGGCAAATGCCATCCCTTAATGATTCCTTCCTAGAATCTCTAATACAGAAACAAGGCAAGCTTATACAAATGGGAGCCCTTAGAGCCTCCACAAATCAAGCTCTCTTGGATGGGGAGACAAAGAATACACAAGCAAGGAGGAAGTAGAAAGGAAAGGAGAAGAGGAGCACTTAATTTGAACCTAAAGAAGTGTTTGAAGCATTAGAAGAAACCTTAGGTTCTAAGAAGGATAAACATCATAGGTTTGATAAGGAAAGTGATCCTACTGTAAGAAATGATACCATACAGAGAAATGTTGTATGAAGAAGATAATAGATCAAATGTCAAGAATCCTTGAGAAACACAATATTTCCCTCCTTGAATGCGCAAGGAAGGATGACTATGGAGATAATACCGGAGATCGTGAGATACGCCATGTGCTGAAGGCTGGATTTTCAAAATCACATGCCTTCCTCCTTAATTCAGGAGCCTCCATTCACATTGTTACATTCAAATAATCATTCTCTTCATTACAAACTACTGATGGTCCAAATATTCACATGGGATGTGACACTCAAATCCAAGCTGAAGGGGAGGGTTCAATCAAATTAGAGCATCTGAGTGTTAAATAATGTTCTCTATGCACCTTTCTTGACATCAAATGTGTTGTCTGTATACCGGATGACTCATACAGGATCAGCAAAGCGAGTTGTATTTGGTCTTGTCTTAGTGGAGATCTCATATATCTCAACTAGGAAGATGATAGTGAAAGGTGTTGCAAACCATGCCTCCAAGACATATGAATTCTCACACTTTATGCCATACTCAGATCCAGTGCAATCTCAATTGTTATTTGAAAGGGAAGGAAAATTCATTCTACCTAAACCTTTTTCATATGATAATGTTTCCATTAATGTTTTGAATTCATAATCCAAAGAAGAGGACCAAGTTGAATCAGTTCTTGGAATTGAAGATGAAGTTCAATCATATTCAGATCCAAATTTAGTCCCTACTCCCAATAGTAGGCCCAAATGGGCTCAAAAGGTTATTGAGACTGCTCGGAACATGACTGGAGAGTCATCTAACAAGAGAAGAACAATATCTCAGTTTCAAAAATAGATCCTTACACCATGTCAAGAAAATCCACTTCTCCCAGAGAGGTGCTACAAACTCCCAAAGAGATTCTTCATGGTGGTAATGTATGACCTATAGTTCTGCTCACTAAAGAATAATTAGACATTGATCATGTCACTCAAATTAAAAAATTGGAATGAAAATTATACATGGAAAATCCTAAGGGATACAGTGATTCTCTCTTGACATGCAAGCTGAGGAATCCATTGTATGGGATCAAGAAAGGCCCTAAGGCATGTCATCCCAAGTTCAAACCTTCCATACTATCAAAGATGTTCGAAAGATGCAAGATTGGATGTAAAAGCAACAAAATTTATTCTCACATATGTCATCATATTGGAAGAATGTGGAGAGGTTCACATGCATAGTACCAGGAAAATAGTGCACATAAGGACTGTCACACTGCATTACTGCTCCACAAAGATGCAGATTGCAGAAATATTTTCACTCAATAAGAAATTTTCTTTTCATGTGAAAGCTTGATCTTAGATCCACTGTTCATTTTGAGGGGGGGGAGAGGTTTCCATGAGGTTTTACCCATTTTTCTCAGTTTATTGAGCAGTTAGTTTTACATTAGATTGTATGGGTGACCTTTGGTTTCAGTTTCCAGGGACCAGGTTGTCCAAGCTAGGATTAAGGGAGGGGGGGTGTTAGGATTATTAATTAATTAATCCTCCCTTGACTACCATAGTCTAAATTTCATTTCCTATATTAGGAGTTTGATGGCACCTCAATAATGTCATGGGGGACTCATATGGGGGCTGCCTACCACTTGTTGCACCAGTTTACATGAGTTTGGGAGCTCCAGATAGCCTATAATTTATGAACCCACACTCAGTGCTACCAGTAGTCACCGACAGTTGTCCCTAGTCTATCATACCTAGTAGATTTGAATTCTCCTATTTGTAACACCATTGTATTGTAGAGAGGTTAAAGATAATTCATGTAATGTTATGCTGACCAAATTTTGTCTCATGTGTGTGCAATTTGCCATGAACGTTTTAATTAGTTTACACTGAATTGTTTCTCTCTTCTACAACCTTGTTTCCACATTGACTTCATTTAGTCGTGAGGATCCTAAGTTTCACTAAATTAAACATGAAGGACTATGATTTTGAAATTTTTGGTGTCCTTAGCCCTTGTATTTATTGGATTGGGTCCATAAGCCTCCATATTTTCATGTATACTTTTTCATGAGTATAATCTTATTCCACTTTAACCTGTTCTTCTTGTCCTACAATCTCTCTCTAAATACGAGCTGAGGTAAGATGAGAGTAGATGGTTTTGAGCTCATTGATCTCTTTTCGGATTTGGCTATTGCTCGCTAAGAATTTGCCTTTGTGGGGATCCTAAGAGAAAGGTCCTCTAGTCATGGTCAATATGGGAAAAAGGTTGAGATCTAGATTTTTTTTGAAGGCATGAGCAACAATCGATATAAAGGAGTCAAGGATTGAATTCCATAGGAGTCTAGGGAGCAAGTATGATGGAATCCATAGAGGCAAGATTAAGACTCATAAAAGGATGATTTTCTAGAATAGAAGATAAGGAATGGTCTACATGTGTAAATGGTTTTCTCCCAGAAGCTCCATGATCCAAGATTCTATCTATTCAAAACAAAATAAAAAATATTAGAGTCTAAGATTAAGCAATCAGAAACCACATGTTTATCAATATTTGACGTAATGTCCCATTGAATTGAATATTTACTTGCATGCTTGTTCTTTTGGAGCTTCCTTCGTCCCTTACATATTGCTCTTAAAGTTCAATGCATCCCCATTTATCCTCATAATGCTTGTGAATATTTATTGTTTGGTTGTCTCCAATTGGAGTAATGCGCTTGGTACATATTCCACCTATATTGAAACCACATTTGAAACAAATCATTTATGTATTGCATTGGTTCATAGTTGTGGTTGGTTGTTTCTTCGAAGACTCGCGTTCAAGACATTATTTTCATTGTTAGCTAACTATGGAACTAATTGTTCCCACGCCTAAATTGGTACAGCTGCAAAGGAAGATGAATCGTATATGTGGGAGTGAGGTAGGCGTCGGGTGAATCTTCAAGAGAAATGACAATTGTCTCAATGTTTTTCCTCTCCTTAGAGTGTGTCCATGTACTTGCACTCTCATTAAAGACACCCTAGGGTTATTTAATATAATAGATTATCAACTTCATATGGTGGTTCGTTGGTGGGGTTAGATGGATTTCATTCCATCCACCCGGGTTCAATTCCGTTGAGACATGTTTTGTTTTTGATATCCAGCTAATGGTTTGCTCGACCTACTTGATTCCTTCATAATAGCAAGAAGGTGGTTTTTTCGCGTAAAAAATGTAATAATTTTGGTAAAAAATTAACATCATAATTATTAAAATAGTTTGTTAGACTCTATAGGAACGGTGTTGGTATTAACTTTTGTTTGGATTTATGATATAAAAAATAACTTTACGGGGCACTTCAAAATACTTATGTTTGTTTTGATGTAGAAAAGAAAATATAATAAAATGCCATGACTATATAAAGGCAATTAATGATTATTACCTATATTGTCTAGTGATAGACTTGAGGTGAGGGACATCTTTATGAACATGATGGACCAACATATCCCATCATAGGGTAACGTTGATAGACATACACATATCATCATAATATTAAGTGAAATTGATAGGCTAATATTGATGGAATGTTACATGCCATCATAAGGTTTAGTGACCTTGGTAAGATGATGTTGTCTAGTATGCATAGGTGGATGGAGCATATTAAGTCTAGGGACGAAAGTCTAAGTGAGAGAATTATAATATGTTTACTATTCAATAATAAACATATTTCAATTGGAAGAATTTCCATCTGTTTATTATTCAATAATATGTTTACATTTATAATATATTATCAATAGATAAAATCGAGAGCCTTGGAGGAAACTCGAATAGATCACAATAAAGTAGGATTAGATGTTACCATTTCCCCAAATCTAGACATGTGTCAATCCCAATTCATAGAGAATGGTCATGAATTGGGTAGATAAGGCTATGTAGGCCACGAGTGACTAAAAATACAACAATGAGAGGATTTTAGGACAAAAATATGGAAGTGGATGAGGCTAAAAAGCGCCAATATTTCCTGAATCATCCTAGTACACCTAGCTCATCC
Organism: Pseudotsuga menziesii; assembly: GCA_001517045.1. NCBI lineage: Eukaryota > Viridiplantae > Streptophyta > Pinopsida > Pinales > Pinaceae > Pseudotsuga > Pseudotsuga menziesii. Next base: position 603,072 of record LPNX010388691.1, on the reverse strand, counting down.
TAATCTAGGAGAAAAGAATTATAAAGTTGCCTTAATAACTCATAAAATATGGATAAAAGAAGGAATAAAGAAAGAAGTGTGCTCATGTGCTCTATCCAGCAAAAGAAGAGTAGGAATGAGGGTGCCATATTAGTCTAAGATGGTTAAAAGAGGACAAACTAGGGTCCATGACACTAGGCTATGCACTAGGAATCCTAAATACATGAACTAACTTCACTAAACACTAGGAAATCAAGTTAATGATGTAGAACCTAATGTCTAAATGCAATTTGTGTTCCAACAACCCCCCTTAATCCTAACTTATGATAGTGAAGAATCAATAATAGGGATCAAGCAACTAGGCCTATGCTCACCCTTTACATTATTAATCCATGTGAACTGAGGAAAGAGGTGAAACAACATGGGGAAAATCATCCCTAAAAAATGGACATGAAAGGAAACCAAAAATCATTCTCTCCAAACTAAATGAATATGTATGGAGGAATCTTCTTCTTGGGAAGAAGAGGAATATTCTCAACTAGATCAAGAACATAAACAGCTACATGATGGATACTGAACCCATGTAGATAAACTGAGGTACACTAATGGAAGAATGAAGGAAGGTGCTCATTAGACTTGAATTTCTTGATATTAGATCCAAATGAAGCTCGATGATCTTGAAACTTCAAACCAAGGGTGGTTGTATCATCTCTAAGAATGTCGAACAAGAGTCCCAAGTCCGCCAATGTGATAGAAAATGCATAATGTTCTCCATATTCAGTGGAATTTTGAGGAAATGTGCCAGTCATTGTTATGCAGTGGATAGGAAGCATGATATAGTGAGAGCGAATACAACAACTCCATACTAAAATTCAGGCTTCATAACATCCAATGACACACGAAAATGTGAACCAATGAGAGGCTCTAAGTGTGAATGAGCTGCAACAACTGGCTTATGATCCTCAAGATCAAAAATTGAAGAATGATTGGAGAACTGAGAGAGATGGAGATAGATGAGTCCCTCATTAACAATGGAGGTTCAAATGCCTTCTCTTGGATCAATTGTATAAGAAGATTGAACTTCTAGAGCATCAGGAGAAGGATTCACTACAAGGATACTTTCACCAATTCGAACTTGTGTTGATATATCTTCCATATGTTATTCTTCATTTTGAACAACTTCATAGGATGCAGGCTTGCTAATAATACCAATAGACACGTCATAGAGCTCTAGTCACTTTAGAGATGCAACCCTCTTTAGTGGAACTGCCTTCAAATCCATGTAGAAATTGTACTTGCAAACAACACTCTGAATATCTGTATGGAAGATTAATTGATTCTAATGAGATATGCTTTAGTTAGTAGGCACATTCGGGAGTGAATCACACCTAAGAAATCCAAAAGGTAAAACCAAACGACCAAGACAATTGCCTCAGGATTTTCGTGGTAACTCCATTACTTCTGGTGTGTTACTACAAGCAGTTATGCTCAACCTAAGATCTGATACCATGTAAAAATTCTATGGTCTTGATTCCATGTTAAAAATTAACACAACTAAAGATATGAGAACTAATGTAATCCTCCTTTAGAATTGCAACAGATATTAGCAGAAAATAGAGAAAAAGAGTGAGCTAGAAACATAAGAGAGAGAACTCAATTGGAAGAATTTCCATATGTTTATTATTCAATAAAATGTTTACATTTATAATACATTATCAATAGAGAAAATCGATATCCTTAGAGGAAATTCGAATAGCTCACAAGAAAGTGGGCTTAGATGTTACTAATTCCCCAAATCTAGACATGTGCCAATCCCAACTCATAGTGAATGGTCACAAATTGGCTAGATAAGGCTAGGTAGGCCATGCGTGACTAAAAATCAAACAATGAGTGGATTTAAGGAGAAAAATATGGAAGCGGTTGAGGAAGTGGTGATCTTTCCCAAATCATCCTAGCACACCTAGCTCACCCTAATCCGAGGAAAAAGCAGTATAAAGCTGCCCTAAACTTAGTAAAGTTGGATAAAAGCAGGAATAAAACATGAAGTGTGCTCTAGCCAGTAAAAGCAGAGCAAAAGCAAGAATGAGGGCGCCATTGTGGAAATTAAGGCCAGCAATAGATTAATTTTACTCACAACAATTATCAATTGATCATGCAAAATTGCTCACAAAAGAAACTGAATATGGAGCTGTAACACTAAATTGTATTAACTGAGTGTACAATAGCCAACCCTGTAATAACATAGGTTGCTGAATAAATAGAATACATCAAGAAATCGAATGCATGAGGAGGCATCCAAATCTAGCATAAAGCAGGCTTACCAAAAATAAGCAAATCCCCCATAGGTGTAAAAAGCTGATCCCAAATCTGTCATGGAGCTCACGAATTGGCAAAAAGGCATAGGCAAGCTAAAGAGTGGTGCAATGGCAGCTCATACATGCTTTTGCATGGAGAAAAGAGAGGAGGATGTGTAGGACAAAAAACAAGTCAACCTCACCTAGTCTAGCTTTTCCTTTTGCCTTAAAACACTGAAAAAGCAGGCAATTAAGCAGAAAAAGCAGAAGGGCGCCTAGGAGGCTAGGAATAAAGCATAATTGATTCCTTTAGCTCTCCCATGCACTCCATGAGTCAAATAAGGCAAGTTTGACGATTATGGATAGGAAAATAGCAACTTGCACAAGGTGGGACACATGAACTAGGCAAATAAGACAAAAATAATGGAATTAATGTCTAAGTGGGTAAACTATGGGTTGATTATTCTAACACCCCCCCTTAAGCCTGACTTATGAGTAATATATCAAAAAATTATAGGGCCTAGCAACAAGGCTTAGTCACCCTTTACATACTGCAAATCCATTTAAACAAGGAAAGAGGCAAAACCAACTTGGGAAAATCCTCCCTTAAACATGGACTGTAAAACAAAATTGTAGAATCTTGTCTTCACTCATGCTTTCACAGCATGATCAGCAATCCCCAGGAGTGATTTGAGATTGCTGAAGGTCTTCTCACAAATTGATTTGGTGAAGATATCAGCTACTTGTTCTGAAGATGAACAGAAGAGTAGGTGAATGGTGCCATCATGCACAAGTTCTCTGATGTAGTGCATATGGAGAGTCAATGTGTCTGGTTCTCTGCTTCTGAACTGGATCCTTGCAGATTCGAATGGTACTCTGGTTATCACAGTAGATGGTAGTTGAGTACTCAGGTTTGAAGCCACACTCTCCAAGTAAACCCTGCAACCATAAACATTGAGTTGCTGCATTAACAACTCCTCTGTACTCTGCTTCTGTAGATGAGAGTGCAATGGCACTCTGTTTATTGCTTGACCAGCTGATTGGCCCTTCTGCAAGCATGAACACATATCCTGAAGTGGAATTTTTGTCTGTGCTATCACCTTCCCAATCACTGTCAGTAAATCCAATCAACTCAAGATCAGATTTTGCCTTATAGAAGATCCCATGTGTCCTTGTTCCCTGAACAAAGTTAAGGATCCTTTTGGCTGCTTTCCAATGGATCTCATGAGGCTGATCCATGAATCTAGAAGCCACACTTACTGCATAACAAAGATCAGGTCGAGTATGTGTCAAATACAATAAACATCCAATCAATTGTCTATACAGTGTATTGTTTACCATCGGTGGAGAATCATCTTCTTCCAGCTTCACTCCTGAAAGGAAAGGAGTTTTGCTTGCTTTGCAATCTTGCATTCTGAATTTGTTCAACAAGTCCAAGGCATATTTGGACTGGTGCACCTTGATTCCATCTTTGGTTTGAGAGATCTCAAGCCCCAAAAATTGACTTAAGAGCCCCAAATCTGTCATGGAGAAGGCTTGGTTCATAGCTCCTTTTAAGGAAGCAATATTAGCCTGTGAGCTTCCTGTAATGAGGAGGTCATCAACATATAACACAATGATCATTAATGAACCATTAACTAACTTCAAATAGACATTTGGATCTGATTTGCACCAAACAAAATTCAGTGATAGCAAGAAGCTATCAATCTTGGCATACCAAGCCCTGGGGGCTTGCTTTAGCCCATACACTGACTTTCTCAACCTGCAAACAAGAGAAGGGTTAGTAGTAAAAACTTGAGGCTGCTACATATATATCTCCTCAGTGAGATCTCCATTCAGAAAGGCACACTTTACATCCATGTGATGTACCTCCCATTGCCTTGAGGCTGCAATGGCTAGAGCTAGCATGATGGAGTCCATTTTTGCCACTGGGGCAAAGGTCTCATTGTAATCTATGCCATGAACCTATGAGTAGACTTTAGCTACCAATCTAGCCTTGTACTTTAGTGGTGAACCATCAGCAGCAAATTTGATCATATAGACCCACTTACATTATACTAGTTTTCTCCCTGGAGGAAGATCCACTAGCTCCCATGTGTTTCTCTTCTGGAGTGAGCTGAACTCCTCCTTCATGGTTGTTTGCCATCTTGGATCTCCTGTTGCTTCTTCATATGTTTGAGGATCAAACTCCACAATCAAATAGCATTTTTCAGCAAACATAGGATCCTTCATGCACAGACCACTCTCAAATTGAGATCTAGTCCTCCTTGGGTCATTGGGATCCCCAGCTAGCTCACCTGCTGCATGTAGTGTCTTGGCTGCCCATTTTGTCCTTGTGGGGATGTTAGGGTCTGTAATAAACTCATCTCCATCAGACAAATCAGAATCAGCATGTTCAACAAACTCTTTACTTACTTCTTGAGGTTCAAGTGGTGAAGAGGCTTCACCAACTTCCACTTCTGCAAGGGGTTCTTCTTCAAACTGAACACACCTTTTGATGAAGGCTTTATTTGTGCTCAATTTTATCAACTTGTACCCTTTTGAATCTTTAGAGTATCCAACAAAAAGACACTCTTGGCTTTGGGGCTGCAAAGCCTTCCTCTTCTCTGTCGGGATTCTAGCCCATGCCTTTGAGCCAAAAATCCTGAAATGGGTCACATCTGGCTTGTGCCCACTCCATGCTTCGAAGGGAGTCATACCATCAAGCTGTTTGTGAGGCACCCTATTCTGAATATAGGCTGCACAGTTGATAGCTTCGGCCCAGTACTTTGGTGGCAAATTTTTGGCCTCCATCATGCATGTTGCCATCTCCTTCAGTGATCTGTTCTTCCTCTCAGCAACACCATTTTGCTGTGGTGTGTAAGGGATAGAATGCTGCATCTGAATACCTGCATCTGCACAATAGTTAATAAACTCAGACTTGACATACTCACCACCATTGTCAAATCTAAGTGCCTTGAGTTTCCTTCCAGACTGGTTTTCAACCAAAGCCTTAAAGACTTTGAATAGGCCAAAAACTTCAGACTTGTGTTTCAGGAAGTGAACCCAACAATACCTGGAAAAGTCATCAATGAAAGTTAATGCATACTTGGCCTGACTCATGGACATATGAGGGAATGGACCAGTAACATCACTGTGGATCAGCTCGAGGGGTGCAGAGGTTCTCTCATGACTAGCTCTTTCAAACTTATGCTCTGGGTGTTTTCCTAGGATACAGCCTTGGCAGACTCCTTTGGAAAATTTT